>BGPR01002615.1:124133-141688 GCA_013235015.1 Araneus ventricosus
ACATCGCGTAGTAACTAAACTAACGTCATTGGATGTTTGAGTGCATGAAATAAAAACGGAAGTTAAGTGCATGAAATAAAAACGGAAGTTAAGTGCATGCTACGAAATAACAGCGGACGAAAGAAATCTACCTTGACCAAAAAAGCAATATTTTCTTAACTTTAACAGCTATAAAGGCACGCGAATAAAAGATTTGATGAAACAATAAATTTGATTTTATAACAATAGAAAACATTGTTATAATTTCCGTTTAAAATGAATTTTGAAATGTTAATTACAGTTAGAGAAAAAATTGTATAACAATTAAATTGGTACGATTATAAAAATAATTTCTTGCTCTTTAGTGATGAGATAACTTATGGTTCATTGGGGCCGCATGCCCCACCACCCATAAATCTAACAGATATGGCTTAATGAAAATGGAAAATAGACCAAATTGAAAATGCATGTACCAATAAATATGCAAAACAAAAACACTTAGGAATTTAAAATAGAAATAAAAAGGGGGAGACAGAAAAGGGAAGAGATGAGAGCAAAATATTCGAGAAGACTGGAAACAAATTTTGGGAGGATTTAAATGTGGAGAAATTATTTATTGGGGAGAGGATGAGTGGCCGAAAGCCAATTTAGAAGGGTATTAGTTTTATCGATATCGTTTGTTTGGGATCTTGAGGCGTGAGCCGAAAGGGCAATATTAGTCTTTGAATAAACGTTTAAATTCTTGGAGAATAAAGAAGAGATCTTGAATCTCAGGGACAGAATTAGTGTGGAGGGGGTTATTTTTGGAGTATTAATTTCTGGGATTCCAGTTAATTTATTTTGGTTTAAACGATTTTTCGCCATGTCAGCATATGAGAAATTTGGGTCTACTAATCTGGTAGGTTTCCGTTCTTTTGGCTTTGGGTACATTTCGTACCCTTTATAGGAGGCAACGTGTCCTTCTTTCTTACAGTTAATCCAGAATGGAATTTCTTTAGGTTGCTCGACGCATTCGTCTTTAGCCTGGGGGGCCTCCATCTATACTTATAAAAGGCAATGTTTGTGTGTTTTTCTGCGATGTTCAGACGAATCTATCGCACTTACAGCCATGAAATTTGGTACACAGGTAGTCGTAATGGTGATTGAATGCACCTCGAAGCCGGAATTTTAAATTTTAATCTAGAAATTTTTTATTTAATGTTTTGTGTTGTTTTGGCTGATTTTTCGCACTAATTTCTCAATAGAATGGTTTCGAATAATTGTACGACAAAAATAGATAGACCATCGGAAAGAGCACTCGATTTCCGTTCTAATGAAGTTAGTTTTGAATTTCTAACGAAAGTTACTGAATTTTGAGAATTTTTTAAAAATAGTCAGTTTCACCATCTAAATGTTAGTTTCGTTTTTAAATTTGTTGCATCCGACTTTCTAATAACACTATCATTTTCAATTTTTTTCAGCTTATAACTAGAACGGTTCTCTCTGATTTAAAACAAGAACGGTTAAAATATCTTTTCCCGTTTTTTTTTTAAATTAAATTATTCCTGGGCAGATGAAAGTTATTTGTGTAGAGCGAAATTTCGTCAGCGACTGTCTTCGGAACGCAGCTTTCAATTTGATTGGATGAAGGGTCAGGTGACGTCATAACCTTCGGAGCTTTTTGTCATGATCTAAGAATTTTTTTTCATTTTGTTGAAGTTCTGATTCCACGGATAACAATTTTTTTATATTGTTTTGGATTAATGTACTTTGTACTGTTTTTCTACAAGTTATTATCGCGGAAAAAATAAGCGGGAAAATCTATAATGTGTATCTTTTGTTTTGAAAACTTTTTCGTGTCATTGTGGGCGATTTTTTTTTATTTTGTTGAAGTCCTGATTCCACGGGCATCACCGTGCGCGTACTAATGCTAGTATTTAATACAGCGGGGTTTAAAGCCGCATCCAGCTGCGCTGTGATGCCATTGGTTACAATTGAAACACTGAATTGAACCGGTTTTCCTTTCGAAATTTTTTAACAATTACTTTTAATAGCATAAGGGTGTTTCTTTTCCAAATTCCATCGTTTTAAGGGTTATTTGATAGATAGGAAGGGGTCTTTTAGTTTTAAATTTTTTGAGTTGCGCGACCTTTTCAATATCAAAATTATGCTCGTTAATTAAACATTCTTTGATATAGTCAGTTGGGGTTTCCGGGGGAATTCCTCTTATGACAACTTTGATCGGTCTATCAGATCTGGGCATCATGGTGAAATATTCAAGCTCGTTTAATTTTAGGAATTTAGTTAAATTTCGATGTTGTTGTTCGTCTTGAACAAAAAGTTTAATATAGGGGCCGCCTATTTAGCTCTCAACTTGTCCCAATTCGGAATTAATTTTCTTAAGAGTTTCGTGAAAATGTTCAGTTCTTTTTAACATGATGGGGGGGAGAGGTTTCTGGACTATGACAGTAAGGAGGTTTACTGCCTCTTCAACAGGGAGATTACCAAATTGATTGTTCAATTTAATTGATGAATTATTATCATTAGACTTAGTATGCATATCAATATTTATTTTGGCAGTGTGCCTTTTAGGGGGAATTTTAAAATCAATTTCATCAACCAGTTTTTGATTTGTTTGACTTTTTCTCAATTTTTGTTTGTCGCGTTTACTGGATGAGGTTCTATTTCTCTTTGACGAATTTTTTTGATTAGTTTGGATGTTGCTATGGTACATACTGTTAACAACAGGACAAGTTCCAAATTCACTGACCTTTTCCTGAAGTGCTGCCTGGATAAGGGAATACTTCTTTTCAATCTGGTGGTACAAGTCCTTTGGAGTCGCATCTGGAAGGTTCTGAATAATACCTGTAGTATTTTCCAGGATCTCAGAACATTTGTTGATTTCCGCTTCAAATTCACGGATGTGGGCACATCTCTGCCCTTCGTTTTCTTCATTCGTACATGAGCAAGCCAGTCATCTCATCAATGTTTAGGGGGTTGGTCTCGTCATCCTCATCATCTTCTGCGTCCATGCGGTCGCTCCAAGAAGCGTTAGCGCTTGTTGCCATTGTACGACCAGAGATCTTAATACCTCGAAAATCGAAATCCTCAATGAAATTCTCTTGCTCCTTTAAGGCATTGTAAAAATAATTTTCGTATCATAAGTATTTCAGAAGTTACTGGTGAAAAACGTCAAAAAATAGATTAATTTTCATTATTTAATTAAATAAATGAAAATCTAATTCGAATTTTAAAATAATTTTTACGGAGTCAGCTGCCGCTTGTGCTAATCCATCACTGTGCCAAATTTGGTCTTCGTAAGTCCAACCAAAAGACGAACAAACAAACACATACACATACTTTCCTCTTTTATATATATAGATGTGTCACGGTCAATGTGATAATTAATAATAACCGCATAAAAAATCCGGTTATTAACCTAACCTAAACCGGTCTCTAATTTAATTTTTCTTGTTATTGTTTTATGACATTTTTGCTCCCTTGGCATCGGGGAATCTCGCCAACCCCTTAATACGGCTCTGCCCGTCAGAACTAGCTTGCACCAGATCTGCTTGCTTGGTGGATCTTTGATGGAATTCGGTTTCGAACCTATGAACCTTCCATTTCAGCACCGAACAGGAGCGGCTTGTGTATAGGGAACTGCAGCACCACAAGCTTTTTTCAGTGCATAAATTTAATCACTTATTTATTTAGTTTTGCACGTAATATCCGAATCCATCAATAAAATTAACTTTTGACGCTTTCAGGTGAAAGCCAGGAAAAATAGGATTTTGCTACCGATTAATTCGCGGAAAGCTGGAATCTGTTTTAATCTCTCTATTTAGATGCAAAAAGAATTATTTGAAGTTTGCTCCAATTTTCAGGTGGGGGTCCAAAATCCTCCAAATTTTCGGCCATTTTTCCGTTTTTTGACAATAAGTAAAAAATGACACATTTCTGAAAATTTTTGCCAATACAAAAGTTAAAGTTCACAACGTTCTGCCTCGAATAGTACCTCAGTTTTGAAATTAGGTAAAGTAGTTTAGGCACAGTACGAGTTCAAAAAACATCAATATTTATCATTTTCTGGCATATGTTGCATATTTTGGATTTTTGATCTCATTTTTTTAATATAATGTGCTTTATATGTAAAATACCACTATTTCGAATATGGGACAGTATGATATATTATTCCTGACTGTCTCTTTGAACATTGCTACCGTGATATTCACCAAAATTGCTTAATTTCCCTTACCAGATAGCGAACGAATTTTCTCCTTAAATAAAGTGCCAACATCGGCGAATCATTGAACTTGGCAAATAACAATTCATTTTATCATGCACTTATGTTATTTATTAAAAGTACAAAATATGAAGCACAAAGTGAGAAAATATTTCAATTTACAAATTAAAAAGAAAAAAATCCAACACCTAATTGCACTTTGACACCTTTCAGTGAGGTAAGCTGCAAAAACTGTTCTTGTTCAAATACGCGTGTCCTGTCATTATTTTGTCGGTCGATTACAGGAATTTATGCTTCATTAAATAACTTCTCCAACCCATGATGAAACCGATTAATCCGAAAAATGACATGATCATGTGGAAACCACCTAGCCTAACAATTACTGAGCCGATATCAGAATCTGTACCACATGAAGCTACAATGTCTCTTACTTTTATATAAAAGAGTTGGCCGAAAGTTATAAAGCAAGTTGTCTGCTTAAATGATTTGCATTTATTTGTAGCATAAAGCAATGCGGAATTGTATTGTATCGTAGTTGGATAGCTGAGCATTGATGAATGTTAGGCGTAGTACACTTGATTTTGAGTAAGTTTGACCAGCAGTAACCTTCTCCATAAGCCCGTTTCAACCTGGAATGTTGGAAGATCCTTGCAATTTATCATACATCCACATAATATCACTGGAAAAAGGCTTTATTCAGAGATTAAGTAATTTTTCATCAAGGTAATTATTAGAGAGGCCCCTCTTGGCTTGCTATTGAAAAGGAATGACTAGGATTTTTCCAAATTATCTAATGGCTGCTGCACCCGGTAGCCTCCCATAGCGTGAAAAGTATTGTTACGAACATGGAAAGTCGCTTCCCAGCAATGTGAGTCTTATGGTTGGGAAGAGAGTTTTACAGGGACAAGTATGGGATGACTAACAGCAGCCACGTCTGGTTCCCCGACCTTGGCGACAAACTTGGCGTCCATCTTGGCGACAAATTTGGCAACGAAATATGGGCTCAAAGGTGCTGGAATCTTCTCGATATTTCTATTAGGAGAGAAGATACGCCATGAATGTGCTAGATCATTCCATGTGACGTCACGGCCTGCCGGGAAAACTATATAAGGAGAGCTCTGGGATGACGGGGCGTCTTAATCGACTGGGATCGACTTGGAGCGCGAACGTCTTTGGAGTTCGACCGCAGTCCTAGCTAGGAAGCTGGTGATCTGAGCGCTATTGAAAATGCAGTTATTGTCTACTAGCCATTAGTTATTTGTTGACGGTTTCTGTTGTTAGATAACAAAGTGCTGAACTGTTATTACCTGTGAATTGTTGTCTGTTTACATTGGTAATCTGTGAAAGGACTATTGTTTCCTGTACCTGTGCTACGTGTTTTCCTGCATATTTGTAAATAAACCTTTATTCTCCATTATCCTGCGTGTTGGACTGTTTACACCGTACACCCACAGTAAGACTTTTGCAACAGTATTGGTCCCATCTGTAGAGTCAATTTTTACGTCTGCATTGTCAAAAACGAACTAGGTTACCAAATTTTGCACTCGAACATCGACAACAGGTTGTTTCAAGCAAGAAATTTAGAAGTGGTGCACTTCATTATAGGTACTACAAAATCCAGTGGCTGATACTATTTCCAAGTGATCCCTCGAGTCGTATTTCCAGAGAATAAATGCCCTAAACTAATCTGCAAGGATGATCGAAAGGATTTAGGTTTTGTAACAGCAATAACTGCGTGGGCAACGCAGGTTATTTTTGTTCACTTTTTCATCATTTCGACCTTTATTAGGAGCTATAATTGAATTGAGGAGCACGCTAAGTGATACCGGTATGTCATCTTCAGCGTTATTCAAAAAGCGACCAGGCAATATTGTAGAAAACGTCATTGATCGTTTCTCTCGAAATAAAACCAGAAGAGTCGATTTTAAGTAGTTTTATTAATATCTATAAATAATATCTTTATCTCCATATATATATTTACTTTAACTTAGAGCTTTCAATGATTTTTGACGTAGACTTACGTCTATCCTTAGTCGTCTAATGGTGTGTCGGGAAAGGAAAAAATTATGACGCTTTTCGCGCTAAAGTTAAACGCTTACAGCTCCACAACCAAATAACATAGAGTTGGTTTTAGTTTCATTTAACAGAAAAAGGTAGACATTGAAGATTGCAAAAAGAATTTTAGAATTTGGAATTACGGTTTAGTCACAGTCGAGCTTCAAAGTTGGTGAAAATCACTAAAAATTTTGATGGCGTCACAACGACCGATGAGCGAGTACGCAGGCTATCCAAGAAGGCAATTCATTCTTCAATCTTACGTTCACGTGAAATATTACTCAAGAAATGTTGAATTACGTCGAATTTCGTGGTAAACTTAAACGCTTATAGCTCCGCAATCAAATAACACAGAGAGTTGGTTTTAGTTTCATTAACAGAGAAAGGTAGACATTGAAGATTGCAAAAATAATTTTAGAATTTGTAATTATAGTTTAGTCACAGTCGAGTTGCAAATTTGATGAAAATCACAAAGAATTTTGATGACGTCACGGCGACCTATGTGTGCGCGCGCATAAGTTGTGAGCGGTATATTAAGTGGATTTTAACACATAAATAATTCATTCATTCAGATTAATTCATTTAACAGAGAAAGGTCATAGAATATAGATCATAGGTCAAAGTCACATACAGCTACTTTAGTCACAGTTGAGTAATCGATTAATTAACTGCCATTAATTAATTATCATTAACAATTGTTGATTTAACTTAGCTGTCCTTTCCATAGATTTAATTGAGTTGGTTTCAGTTTCATTTAACAGAGAAAGGTCATAGAGCATAGGTCAAAGTCACATAGAACAACTTTAGTCACGAAGAACAACTTTAGTCACAGTTGAGTAAGGTAAGTAAGTCTACGCCCCACAATCCCAGCGGCCGTTTCGCAGAAACAGCCTCCCGTCGAATTTTTTTCATGTAACTAGCTGATATGCCCGGCGTTGCTCGGGATAAAAATATTTTCCAAGAATCTCGTAATCCTTCGTACTCCATTTTCCCCTTCCCATCATTGCTGCGGCAAAAGCAGAAACTCTTTCATATCTTGTATTTTTTGCCATTATCCGGACTACAATTCTCTTTTCTTTAGTGTTTTTGTCACTGACCGGAAAAAAAACCACATAGTGTTCTTGCTTTTTCTCCTTAGGACCTCTCCCTCCGGTAGGAAGTGGGCTCAACAACCGTGAGGGATTCTGCACACTCATTATGATCATTGAAAAATTTGTAACATTAAATGGAGCATCGCGGAAAGAGAGTAATTAACATTATTGTGTTGTGGTGCAAACATATTGAAAGAGGTATATGCTATGAAATAAAAGCTAAATAAAATTTCTGCCTTTCTGTTAACATTCAAAGAACTTTTTCTCATAACTTTCACTATGGTAAAAATACCGGAATGAAGGATTTGATAAAACGATCAATGATTTGAATTTAATTACAATAAAAGAAAGCATTGTTACAAATTGTGTGTGAAATAAATTTGAAATGTTTATTAAATTAAGAAAAAGAACACATAACATTTAAATTGAAATCATTAAAAAGATAATTTCTGCTCTTTGAGATGGTATGTAAATAATCTACGTGCAATATATTTTTCTGAAATTATTGGCAAAAAAACCGAGATAAAACTTCGAAAATTGGCTTAATTTTCGTTATTAAATTAAATATCTTAGAAAGTAATTTTTGAAAGTTTGAAAAAGTAGAATTAATCTAGGAACGGACCCCAGAATGGCGTGTGCAAATTTCATATCAAAACTATTCACCGTTTAGGAGGAGTTCTTGCAACAGATAGACCGTTACAACATCTTTTTTTTCCCTCCCTTTTTTCTCTTCCTACGATAGGAACCAGAATAAATAGCTTGAAGGTTTAGCACACACTCATTAGGATCAGTTAAAAATTTGTGAAAATTAAACGAAACATCGAGAGAATAATTCATTAACGTCATTGGATCACCGTGTAACCGTATTTAAAGATGTAAATGCTACGACAACCGGTAACAGGAAGTGAAAAGTCTACTTTGTTGTTTATGCTCAAAGAAAGCAATATTTTCTTATATTAACTTTAACACTGGCAAAACCCGCGCGCGAAACAGTAAATTGGCTTGAATTTATTTCTATAAGAATAAAATTATTTTTAGAAATTGCGTTATATATATATTTTTAAACCTTAATAACAATCAAAGAAAACACTTTATCGCAATGGAATTAATATCATTAAAAAGATAATTTTCTGCTCATTAAAATTTTATAAAAATAATTGTTGTCTAATAAATATTTCCAAAGTTATTGGCAAAAAACGTCTAAGCATTAGGCTTAAGAGCGGCTAATTTTCGTTATTTAATTAAATATCTTAAGAACTAATGAACCCTGAAAGTTGAAAATAGCACCGTTGACTTAGAAATGTGTGCAAATTTCATGTCGCTACGGTACACCGTTTAAGAGGAGTTCTTGTGACCGACAGACAGACCGACAGATACATGTATTTTCTGCTTTATATTATAGACTAATATTTTAGGCAACTAAAATGAAATAAAAATTTAATTTTTCCGAAAAAAGGGGGGGGGAAGGGGGCGATTGTGCCCCGAGTCGCCGCCACTGTTGGACTCGAGATTATGACACCAGGCCATCTTGTCTTTCGCAAACGTTCAGATAACTTCCTATACGGGTTTTCGAAAGTTCAAGTTTACTTAAATTAACGTAGTATAACTAAATATAAAGTTATAATTCTGGAAAATATTTAATACATTTCACAAAAACTACTTACTTTTGTTTATTTCTCAACATAATCTCCGTAAACGTTGAGATATTTATCCTAGAGTGACATTAGTTTGTACATCCCTTCATAGTACTACTGTTTGTCAAGTTGCTTGAAGTATTCTAGAATGGTGTTTTGAAAATCCTTCTAATCCTCGAAGCATTTTCCTCCAAAAAAAATTTCTTTAAAGGTCAGAATAAATCAAAATCCGAGGGGGCTAAATCTGGACTGTCTGGGTGGATGCTGCAGGACCTCCCATTTCCATTGTCCCAACCACGCTTTGGTTTGCTTTGACGTATGGGGTCTTGCGTCATCGTGCAGAGATTAACTCCTTAACGTAATCACCCTGGCCTTTTCTTTTTAATGGCTGTATGCGCAGGCGCAGGGACAACCCACCGAAAATTTTCTTAATCAGTGGTGTTAAGGTAAAAGAGATAAGATATCTTATAATATTACTTAAAAGCAATTTCACTCTGGGTCCTTTAGTCAATCGCAAATGTTGTTACTAATAGAATATGCTTTCATTACTTTATTTATTGCCATTTTATTATGCATTAAATTTTTAAACCATATCTTCTTATTTTGCTCTGTAGGCTTCTTGAGGTGGGATTCTTTGGTGAGCGTGCGGTCAAATATATAATGATCGGCCACAAGAACAACTCGGGGAATTCAATAGACGGAATCTATGTAAACAGGTCGGAAAAGGACCATGGCCACTGAGAAAGTATATTAAATATTTATTAATGATTAAAAATTTGATATACTTTCTTAGTTCTCATATTTATTAATGATTAAAAATTTGATATACTTTCTTAGTTCTCATATTTATTAATGATTAAAAATTTAATATACTTTCTCAGTGGCCATGGTCCTTTTCCGACCTGTTTACATAGATTCCGTCTATTGAATTCCCCGAGTTGTTCTTGTGGCCGATCATTATATATTTGACCGCACGCTCACCAAAGAATCCCACCTCAAGAAGCCTACAGAGCAAAATAAGAAGATATGGTTTAAAAATTTAATGCATAATAAAATGGCAATAAATAAAGTAATGAAAGCATATTCTATTAGTAACAACATTTGCGATTTACTAAAGGGCCCGAAGTGAAATTGCTTTTAAGTAATATTATAAGATAAATTATCTCTTTTACCTTAACACCACTGATTAAGAAAATTTTCGGTGGGTTGTCCCTGCGCCTGACCCTAAGTTTTTAGCACTTTAATTTATGCAGTTAATTTTAGCTGATTATATTGTTTTTAGGTTAATCCTGAACTTATTAAAATGTTTTAGTTTTCTAAATTTTAATGAGCATTCACCCTTGGGGAATCCCAATTGATACCTTTGTTTTTATCTTTCTTATTTTTAAATTTTTATCATTTTGTTCGTGTATTTTTATTGTTGTTTGACTGACTTAGACTGTTGTGGATTTTATTGCTTTCTGACCTGATGGTCTGTTTTAATGCTCCTTTTGTAAGATTTTTAATGATACTTTACAAAAAAAAATTTTTGCCTCCTTCTTTTCACTGGTGTATTGTGCTGAGCTTATACTTGTATTCCACTCATTTGTATACACTCTGGGGGTCCTTTTTTCAAGTATTTTGAATATATTTAATGTTAGTTCCAGATCTGGTGATTAAAATCAAACAAAATTCAATTAATTTATGGTTCTCTCCAAGTGTAATATCCGATTTTTTTTATGGTATTAGCATATTGGTTTTTTCCTGCGATTGTGTGTGTGTTTTAGGTTACTTAATTTATTTTTTGTTGTTGCCCTTTTTTTGCAGTGTAACATTCTGTGTTGCGTTTGTGATGCTTTTGTGTATGTCGTGTCATACTGATATATTTGTATTGCTGTTATATTTCCCTACCGGTCTGCGCCAGGTCTTGCACTCTTTGGGATAGGCCGGACCAGTGTGGGTTTTAAATAAATAAATAAAAGGCTGTATGAAATTTTTGGAGAGTTTTGGTGAGAAATTGGTGACTGGCGGTTAAAACCACACAAAATAACCGGTTTTTTGGAAACCCGGTTTTCTGCTTTTTTAAAAGCAACGTTTGCGGACCGAATTTTTAATAATAATATAAGAAATAATAATATACAATAAGTAAGTATTAATACAATAATTAATGTAATAAGTAATTATAAATAAGTGATTAATACAATATTTAATAATAATACATGAGTAATTATTGCAATAAGTATTATAGACAAAATTTGTTTTTAACATTGTTTTCACAAGAAATTAATTCATTGGCCAATATTTATCACCTAATCTGCTCATAAAGACTCTTCCAGCAATGAGTTGATCTGTGAGTCGATACCTCTCATCGGAACTAACATCATTAAACGCAGATACTAATTTTTCGGAAGCCACAGAACTTCCGACTAAAGATAAATATTTTTGGCTATAAAAAACAACTGCCGTTTGCAGACAAAAATTATTAGTATAGTTTTTGCAGGAAACCAATCCATTGGCCAATATTTATCTGTTCATAAAGACTTTTTCAGTAATCCCCCAACCGACAGACGCCTAGAGGAAGCGGTTGTTGGTATTGGCCTAAGATGATGAAATTCAAAGATTTATGACTTGGTAAATTTTAGTCTAGTCGAACCTAAAATCGAGCCTATCTTCCGACCCTGTTTTTGGATTAAAAAAATTTAAAAAAAAAAAACGTTTTAAACAGAGGTGAAAAAAAAACGATTTTTGGTTTAAACCGGTTCGGTTTTCCCATCCCTAATCACATATTTGACTACCAGTAGGTCAAGCAAAAACTAATTACTGACAAAAATATTTTGCATTTTCGAATTCAGGATAGAACATATATTAATTTTAAGCAATAAAAAAATGCCTTTTTTTGTATCGGAAATTCAAAGAAAAAAAATCTGACCAAGAAGGGGTTAAAGTGGACCAAGTCCATGAGATTCAGATCTGAGAAAATAGACCTCAAAGTTGATAATCTACATTTAAAATAACAGTGGACCTCTAATTGTTCTTAGCTGCTGGTGGATTCAAATTGAACCATGGACTTGAATAATTATTACAGAAAAAGTAAAACATTTATATACTACCATGGCAGTGTTAGTGCAAAATGGATAAAAAATGGACTTGGTACGTTTTAACTCTAAATCCCCTATATAGCTAAATAAATGTTACCTAAAATATGAGCAATACATTTTTAGAAAAGAAAGCACACAGTTTTGGTATTTGTGCAGGGTACCATTTTAAATAGGCATACCTCTGTAGACAAGATTAAACTATGTTTAGTTCTGAAGCTCATTAAATGAAAAATTTCAAACCTTTGATGAATAATGCAGGATAATTGCGAGAGAAAATGAGAAACACTGTTGGTCCTTTTTTATAAATATCCATGTGTAGATTGCATTATGTTACTAAAGAATCAATAGCAGAAAAATATCAAAAACTTAAAGAGTAAAATAAATAATGATCATTTTTATTTTGAATTCATAGAGGCAAAAAACATCGATTTCAATAAGAAAAATATTTTATTGACAATATGTCATGTACAAACACTTTCACGTATGATACCCATGAAAAATGTGAAAATTTTCTTTAGAATTTAAAACACATTTCACTTCTACAATCACTAGATTTCTTTTAGTCGATTTTTTTTTACTTGAAATAATTTTGTCAAGCTAGACAATTACACACACCAGCACATAACACTTGATCAAAAGTAACTCTCATAAAGCACAAGTAGAATTTTAACAAAATGAGTTGAATGACATATTCATAAATTTTTACCCATAAAGGAATTGTTTTCAAAATAAACTTTGAAGTATTTTCAGTGTTAAGTGTTATTTAAAATGCTTCAACAATTGACTAAATTCCAAATTTAGCTAATTAGATGCACTAATTAAAAACACAAATTCATACTACTAATTTTAAAAAAAAGTAATATTTCATGTTGTATTACAACACATTTTCTAACTAATATTAAAAATGTGATCTATTCTCAGAACATTGTTTAGTCCCACACAGTAGCGTCCCTAAGGTCTATCAACCAGGCATATGCCAGGCCCCAGGAAGCCAGTTAGGCCTTGGGCCGGGATACCTTATGCATACAATCAGAAACCGTTATAAGGTTATGAAATTTAGCCATATTTTTTCCAAGCTTACAAAAACCTTTAAGAGAGAAGAAATAATAATAAACCCACTCCACATTTAAGCTCAGGGCCTCAAAATCCAGAGGGCAGCAATGGTCAATGAGAAAATTAGAAATAATTAATACTCACAAGATACATATCAAATACCAAGATACATAAATATCATCAATTTAATTTTGGAACTCAGTGCACAACTTGGAGGAAGAGAAAGGCTGTAACATCACAGTTCAACATAAGACAAGATGTATATTATGTTCTCAGATTCCGAAACCCTCCGTGCTTTTGCACATACGCCAGTAGGAGTCATTTTCATCAAAATAGGGAAAAGTGAAGAATGGAAGGGGAGATATTTACATTTTACTCAGCGTGATCTAAAAAAGAACTCTGGGATTGAGCTCATCTGACTCATTGCCTCGCACCCCTTTTCGGTGTAAAATCATCTAAAAGTGCTAGTCTCGGGATACTGAAAAGAACACTAGATGTTTGATGGTATTAATTGATACCATTCTGTAGGTCCGAGATATAAAGTTTAAGAGCTTCATGGAATGTTTCATCGCTAAATTCAAAACCAAATTTTAGATTCACAGCATAATTAAAAACAACAAAGACAAAACATTAGACAAAAGAACATAAACAAAAAAGAATTTTTTTCAACAATTTCTCAAGGTTACTTCAAATAAATGTTTTAGTCGGAATATCATTTGATTAAAAATTTCCACAGCAAATATTTAAACAAATTAACAACCCAGATGAAACAAAATTTAAAACTACACACACAAAAAAAGCACCAGAAAACAAAACAGAAACAAGTAAGAAATTTTAGAATTTATAAAATGTGATATGGATAGATAACATAGATAAAACAATCAAACAGAGTAAATCAAATACATAAACATCAACAAACACACTAAGAGGAATGTTAAGAGAGTAAAATTAACCAAATTTTACTATCCAAGAAATTAGTAAATTCATTATGAGCATTAATGTATGATTAATAAACCACACTCATAAAAGAAACAAATGATAAAACCACTAAAATATTTTTGGAAGAGACTGATCACTGTAATTCATAATAAGACTAGAAATTTTCCATTGATACAACTAAACAGATGAAATATATATACACTAAAAATAAAGTAAAAGAGTAAAAAAAAAAAATAGATGTACAATGAATAATTTGAACTGCAAATAACAACTCTTAAAAAACCTCCTCTGATACAATGGAGACAATTTAATTTTAGAATCCAACGAACATCGTGCAGGAGGAAAAAGGATGTCACATGATAGCACAGCATAAAAAAAACAGCAGTCATATATTAACCCTTTCCAGGCTCAATTTATCCTGAGTTTATGGGTAAAAAAATGTCAATTTTGCGCCCGAATCACTATTGGTTTGAGAAAAAAATTCAAATTCAGAAGAACCCGATTCTGAAATATCTAAGCGATATTCAGCTTCAATATAATCTAAATCAGATTCACTCAAATCAGAATCATCAGGCTGCACAAAAGTCATGATAATAAAAAAATCGGATAAAAATAAAAACTATTATCTACGAATTCTTACAAAAAAAAAAAAAATAGACCTTAGAACAGTTCAATTTCAACCTGCCATTAGTATAGGGCTACCATCTAGTAGTCAACAAAAGTCATGGAAGCAAGAATATAAAGAATAATTCGTGAGAAGCTTGCCACACACTATAAAATTTTATATTGCTCAAGTTATACTTGGGATGAGCCAGATTTGAACAAACTGCAAAGCCGGGAAGGGGTTAAATAACATGCACAACTAGGTTTGCGACACATTGGCCTTATCCACAGCTAGAAAAACTGTCGCAAATCTTAAAACAAGAAGTTAATTTTAAAGACATATTTTTGCTAGTAAGAAATTATATTATATATATATATATATAATAAACAAATAGAACTTTAGATACAACAAAACCACAATGCAAAGGCAACTAATATAAAACAGTAATATAATTAATAGAAAACAACAACCATTACTGCAAACAGTTTCTCTTAATGCTTTCCTAAATTTAAAAATAATAAAGTATGTACATTTTCAAATATAGTGTAATTCAGCAAATTAAAAAAATTTCATGCAATTCAGTTATATGCAATTTATATTATAAAAACAATTATTTTGAAAATACAATATCCGGCACTTTTTTCATGTAATTATAAAATGCTGTATCATTTCAAATGAAATAGCAGTAATTATCGCATGGCAATAAAAACACATCATTGACAATTTTTTTTGATAAAGCAGTAAAAATTCATCTTTAAAACATTTGCAACAAGATGGCACTTGACAACTCATCACAGTTATGGTATAAAATGCAAATAATTCCCCCCCCCCCTTCAGCACTTTTTTTTAATCAATCGTCATTTTAGAGCTTTACTAAATGTATGTAATGTTTTTGCAGTCTAAAAGTTCTAATGATTCCAGCTCTTAGCAACATTTCTTTTTTAAATTAATTTATAAACATTCTTCATGTTTTATTATCTATGTTTTAATATCAACACATCCACTTTAAGTAGTCTGTAATTAAAAATTTAATTAAATTAGATGAAGAAAGTTATCCAAAATTATTTTTCCTTGAAAGGAAAATTAATACATATTTAATTACATATTAATACCATAAAAGTGAGTTAACTATACTTCTGATGTAACACATTATTAATAGAATCAAAAATTTAATAACAAAGAAACAATATTAATTAAACATGAAAAGGTGCGAAAACATTAAGCAACTTGCAAGATTGTTCAGCACAGGTCGTACTAATTTCACTTTGTGTACTAAATAACACAGAAAAATAACAAACAAAAAAGACGTTTTATCAGAACCTGTTCTTCATGCCCAATAACAGGTAGAACTTAACAAATGAATATCCATTAAACTTGCAAAATTTAAACCCCAAGCAAGAATAGATTTGAAGCATATTGATAATCCTATAGAAGAACATATATAATTTATAACAATATAACAAAACAGAAATAAACTACCCGACAATGTCAAACGAATAAGTATATATACAGTCTTTAAAATTCCTAACAAAGCTCAGTGTTGACAATAAGGCTTACTTATTAATATCACATATAACAACTAAGTTACTCAGAATATGTGACCTTTTCATACTGTGAATATGATTTATACAGTATCTATCAAAATATGATCTGTAATGTCACAGGAAAATTAAAAATACTAAACCAGGCTTCTACTCTTCTAATTGAGGTGGTGCAGTGAACACAGTGATTTTTCTTTTAGCTGTAAAATGATGTAGAGACAAATTAATTCAAAATAATAATAATAAAACTGTATATATTCATCTGTTTTAATAAATAATCAGCCATAGATAAGAATCCATACATTCATAAAAGAATACGCATTTTTTTTTTTTTTTGCCTTCCTATATCAGACTGTTCAGACAAGCACCGAATATTGATCATCATTAGGTAAGTTTTCGACATAGACTTAACTCTCTCTATAGTGGTCTAATGGTGTGTCGGGAAAGGAAAAAATTATGACGCTTTTCACGCTAAAGTTAAATACTTATAGCTTCGCAACCAAATAACATAGAGAGTTGGTTTTAGTTTCATTTAACAGAGAAAGGTGGATATTGAAGATTGCAAAAAGAATTTTAGAATATGGAATTACGGTTTAGTCACGGTCGAGCTGCAAAGTTGGTGAAAATCATGAAAAATTTAGATGATGTCACAGCGACCGATGGAAGCGTATGCAGACTAAGGCAATTAATTCATCGATTGCTCGAAATATTACTCAAGAATTGTTGAATTACGTCAAATTGCATGGTAAAGTTAAACACTTATAGCTCCACAACCAAATAACATAGAGAGTTGGTTTTAATTTCATTTAACAGAGAAAAGGTGGACATTGAGGATTTCAGAAATAATTTTAGAATTTATAATTACGGTTTAGTCCCAGTCGGGTTGCAAAGTTGGTAAAAAATGCGAAGAATCTTACAAAGATAGAGTCACATAGTCACACTAGACTAATAGTCACTATATATTATAGAGTTAATAGTTACATAGAGCTGCTTTAGTCAGAGAAAGTCACAGTTGAGTAAGGCAAGTAAGTCTACGCCCCCTCCATCCCAGAGGCCGTTTTGCAGAGACAGCCTCCAATAGATTTTTTAACGAAAATTATGACTTTTGAGATTACCTTACTGCTGAATTATATGACAGAATCATGAATTGATTAGTGGAATCCTCACAATTCAAATTTTTTCAAGCAACAAGTGGTTTCATTGAATCATTGTTTGGTTAATATTCATTTGAATACTGCTTTGATAAATTTCTTGGCAAGAAAACAAGAGATAACGTTTAAATTCTTCTAAGATGCAAAATTCAACATACCATTATTTAGACCCTGCATAAAAATAAATATCAGAAATGTGAGTAGAATAA
>BGPR01002615.1:149879-168922 GCA_013235015.1 Araneus ventricosus
CCCCCCCCCCCCGCCTGGATTCGCCACTGAGTAAATAAGAACTCTGCAGGGAGCAAAGAAAATATCATTATAGGCAGTGTCACTATACATGGGTTTCACTGTATATCAGTTTATAGAACTCTGTGTTGATATAAGGTTTCAGCTTCAACTTGAGGGAATCAGTTAAAGGTAATTCTGATTTTTTTTTCCCCGAAATTTTCATACATTTAAACTTATAAAGAACTCCGCCCCGTGCCTGATGCCATTATGGCAACCAAACCAGTTGAATGGACATGGGACCTAAACTGATACAGTAGGATATATTATAAAATATGATTATCAAATAAAAATTGTAGTGTTCTTCTTTTTACATACACTGGAAATTAAATTAGACTATGGTATTAATTTAAAATATCCTAATTAATTTCTCTCAGTTTCAAAAGACAGTTTAATAATCATAAAAATTATGCATAAATAAATAATACAGAGATTATTTAATCCACAACTGATAAGTTTCTGATAAAAAATAAAATTGCAACTTACGTCGAACAAGTTTCACATCTTCAAGACGCGAGACATTCTTTGCCAGTAAGTAAAACATCAAAGGAGTTGATCCAACAGTGAGTGCAGTTAGGATATTCGGAAAGCCAATAGTGAGATCAAAACCCACAGCACAATCATATTCACTCCACGCTTTACGAGATATGTTCATCTGAAAAATAGGAACTATTAGTCTCACAATTATTTGAATTCACCTCTGAAATTCCAAAATGACTTATCTCATTTTTTTTTTTTTTTTTGAGATCTAAAATAAACAAGAAATTGCATAAGAAATGGAGATACATGTAACTGAAGTTCAAGTGCAAATAATTACACTGGAACTTGGCTAACTGGAAGCTGTTGAGATCACATTAATAGTTCAAATTAAGAAAAACTGGGCATAACATGAGTGAAGAAAGACAAAATTTTAAAAAATAAAAAGGCAATTAGGATTTATTTTTAATATTTAAGAGATCTAATAAATAGCACATAATTAATAAATGAACAGTAAATAATTTTTATTGTTTTTTTCATTGGATACATTTTGCTGCAACAAAAACCTAGAACAAATTAAGGGCTTTAAAAATTATTGATTTATAATAACTGAGGGCATAAGCTATGGCTGCATTTCAATGGCAAAAACAAATCAGAAATAAAAACATCCTTTCATAATTTTTAGTTTTGACTTAGAATTAATCATAAAAATTCAAATTGTAGAAGATATTTTAACATTATGGGAATAAAAAAATATAAGGGACTGAGAAAAAAATTAAAATTACCAAAGAATTTGAATTATTCAAATTCCATTGTATTATGTAACTCTTAAAATAATTTTTAAAATAGAAATACAGTACGTCCTCGAAAATCAGGAAACCTCCGAAAACCGGACGATTTTTTTCAACTCATGACGAGAAAAAAATTAGCTAAATAAATTTTAAACTAGAACGCTTGAGGCAAGATTCGGAAATTCTAATCATTCTATTAATTTTAAACTACTATTTTTTTTTTGTCTTTGTATCATTTTTTAATGTCTCTTTATGTTTTTCTTGTTTAAAATGTGTTTTTATATGGAGTTGTTGGAATTGACGTCAACGTGTAGATCAGCATACATTTCAATTGGTTGCGAATGCGCAAAAGTCAGAGGTGTTACCAAGGTAACCATTTGCTGTTGTCTTGCGACTCCCAGGTCTGTTCTGAAGACGTCTGCACATGTGCACTTAATTGTGACATAACTTACCTACTCGATGACACCAGAACTTTGACATCTCTATTGATTTAAGTAAGATATCTAAAATCCAGAACTTTCCGAAATCTGGACCTTCCAAACCGCCGGAATAATAAAAAAATATCAATATTTCATCCTTCTCGTTCCCATACTTTTAAAAATAAATTTATATAGTTGAAACAATTTGTGTGTGTCATAATGCGAAAGTGATAATTTGTAAAATAAAATTAACTATAACTAAAGCTGATTATAAAGCGATTAGAAGAGGGGGGCAATCCAGGTTTTTTTAGAGGCCCATTTTTGTGAAAAATAAAAATATTTTTGTGAAAATTTTTTTTATTATACAAAACCTTCAATTTTAGCAGTCATATTTCTATATTTTACATTTAATATCAAAAGTGTTTCATTGAATTTCAGTGAAAAATTTTAAAAAGGGATAATTTTTATAAAATGCAATTTTGCAAAAGGATAATTTTTACGAATTTGAATTTTGTGAAGGGGCCACCCATGTAGAAAGCTACAAGCAACTGCATTACAAGTGAATGACATAACATGCCTTTTACAGCAGTAGAAATATCAGAAGTTTGTGCATCCAAATTGCATCCAGATATCCATTTTGCGCAGATGGTTTATTTCATTTAGAAGTTCATTTTTTTCATCAGAAGATTCCTTTTTGCCAAAGAATCAAAATAAATTAAGAGTTACTTTTTGTAAACAGCAAACTTAAAAATTTTATTTTTACAAAATTAATAGAGCTCGTGTGCTTCAAGCATTGAGAAAGAACTCCTATGTGATTGAGCATGAGCAATGAGAAGTAGTAATAGTAATGTCACACAGTCAATCTTTATATACAGAAGATTTATCAGCCACTGCACTTCTGTGAAGTAATGATATGATCATCACATAGCAAACGGTAGGCCTAGAGCCACACAGCTCCATGAAATTAAAAAAACGTTAATTTTAAATATAGAGATTTATTGTATAGAATATCAATAACTGGCATTTGAAACGAAATTCTGTTCTAATACATCACTAACTTTCAAATGCATGGTAATTCAGTAATTTACAATGAGCTCATCAATACAAAGACAATTTAATAACAACATATGGATATGGGGGCAAAATGCAAAACTAAAAGGGTGTTTTTGACAATGACAGGCCAACATTTTCCAGTCTTTTTTTTCCACACACGGTGCTACATTTTGAAGGCAGCGTGATCATTGCACAGAATTGGCACTCATGAACATTTGAAAAAAAACATAAGCAACAAAATCCACAACAACACTTCAGTATCAAAGTTTAGGTTAGCATTATGAGAGATCATTTGCTTAACCTATACTACAACCTGAACAGCTTAAGTGGAGAACTTATCACATAATCTTGAAGGATATGTTCCTACTACCATGTTCTGGCATCAAGTCACCATAACATGCTTGTCTTGTTCTTTGCCCTATTTCACAATCACAACAACCTCTGTAGTGATTGTGTGTCGTGTTCGCAATCGCATGTTCATAAATTATCTGCGTAGGTCTGACTTCTCTGCAGGTTACTGAACAGATATTCTGAATTACCATGTGTATTATAATCATATTCAGGTATATTTTACAGGGCATAATAATTTATGCCATAGCTTTCCCATAAGGTAAACTTGAGTTATCATAAACTATAAATTTAAATTTATTATAAAACAAGTAATTTTAAAAACATACTCACTGAATCAACTATATCCATACAGATACCACCAACAAACTCCTTTTTCCAATGTACAAATTTGTTGTAGCTTGCACTTAAATTGACATAAGCATCATGGCATTTCACACAGGTGCTATTTGCAGCAACTTCACTGGTCTAAAAAAAAAGCCAAGCCATTAATGTGATTCTCACAATAGCAGGTATGATAATAAGTAGCAGAAACTAATTTCTAACATTCATAGCATTCTTATTACAGGCTTTAACCCTCCGAGCAGTGCAAACATCTTTTTACGTTTTCCATGTTCAGTTCAAAAGCAGATAGCTCGTATTTATATGTATACTTTCTTAAAAAAATCACGGATAAAGTATTCTTAAGATTTCAGAGATATAATTAAATACAAAAAAGAGTGGTTCATTCGCTTTAAAACATAAGTTTTCTAACCTGACAGCTAAAAGTTCAAAATAATTGTGTGCTCAGAGGGTTAAAATAAGTAATAAGAATTAAATAAACAAAATATCAAAATTTATTTTTGATACAAAAATTGCTATCCCCATAAAACAAATCCTCCTTTAATTCCTGAATTTTAATTTTCATATATTTTTACTAAGACTATTCATAAGATGCATAAATTATTTGTAGAAGTATTTAATTAATTATGGTCTATTGGAATTCCAAAAGTTGTTTAATTTAAATTAAATGCAATATTTCGATGAAACGGTGTCCAGAAATTCTTAAACTTTCTCCACTCTTGTAACCTGTTTGATTGAAACAAATATTAAATTAAATGCGTTTAGGCGGGAAAATAAAATGGATCAAAGCTTTAACCAGTAATAAACACAAAAATTAAAATACATACTTCATCATTTTAACATGAATTATAAGATTTTATAACCCTACAGGGATGAGATTGGCAAAAAAGCAAAAAGACTGAAATCATACGCGAGCAAAACATTTGTACCACAATTTATACGCGAAAGATGTTTTAAGAAGTAAAACATCAGAACACGCAATATGATGAAAATATTACACTATAATAATTAATAACTTAATTATTTATAATTCAGTATGTATAAATAAGAAAAAGAATATTAAATTATTATTAAATCATTCACATTAAAAGTTAACAAAAAAGTTTAACACATCATCAGGTGCATCAGAAAATACAAAATTAGACATTAAAACATTTAATCACCTGTACATCACTGCAATTCAACATACACCCAACAGAAGTCTGAGAAGAATTATATTTAATAGCCTTTTGATAAAAGTTAGCTCAAAAAATAAATAAAAATGAGGACAAATAATTTCTTTTGCTTCATGCAATTGTGTAAAGTGTTTTAGCTCTTTATAAATTATAACAATGTATCATATACTGATTTCTGTTTTATTTCTTTTATTTTTATAAATTTTTGCAAAAGTAACAGAACAATGATTTTGCACCTTATAAAGCAAGAGGGGTCGAGATATTGTACAGTTACAATGACAGATTCATTTAGCATTATTGTTATTTGAAACATTTCCTTAATTGTTAAAGAAGTGGTTTACTTTCGCTTTTTTATTTGTGTGGCTTTTGTTGGTAACAGATCTCCATTAACAAGCTTCAGCCCTTGTTTTGGAGGGCTCCTATCTTTGACAGATTTTTCTTCAATAAAGGATGTGTTTGCATCCTCTTCACGTATATTTTCAGTAGAGGCTAAAGTTTTTGCACAATCTTCATTAGTATCTCTCTATTTAATTACTGGCACAGTTGTCGGGACTACACTATCTCTAGAATGCATAGGTAAATCATGTTTTATTTTTTATTTATGTCTTATTCTCTGCTTTTTTGTTGCATTTGCACACAGCTTTTTAGCTGCCTCTTTTGACAGGAGTTTCTTTTTTTATGTAGTTTATTTATTTGTTTTTGTTCCCTTTTTTTTATTTCTTCATCTTGGTACGCCCTACAAGATGCCCTTACGTTTCCAACTAATTTTTTTTTTAACATGTTCATGCAAAAAAAATCTTTTTTTTTTTTCAGAATATGCCACAGAGGTTTTGTTTTCTGCAAAAAGGTGGTATTTAATACTTTGAATGGCAATGAATGTTGGAATGTTCATCCTTATAGAGCTTACCGATATAATGTTGATTCGTCAGTAGAAGATGAATCAGCTAGTTTCCTAGCCGGTGGAGTTAAGCCGCAGGGTCGAGCATATTTTCCCAGAATTTTCTTTCGAAAACGGAAGATAGGAAGGTTTCTTTTCTCTGTGTGAAAGCGAAATTTTCGGAAGAAAAAGCAAATTTTTGCCGTAAGAAAGAAAGAAAAACGGAATTTGGTGAGAAAAAAGACAAAAAAGCGGAATTTATTCAAAATAACAAAAAAGCGGAAATTCGCGAAAAAGCGGAAGAATCTTATCCCTGAACCCTATCAATTATTTCTTTTAATGATATTACTTTCATAATATTTCAGTCTCTTAGGATATCTTGTCTTTGATTAAACAGAATATGTTTTAACTTAATGCAAAATAAATATGTACTTAGCATAGAATAGAACATCATCTTGGCTCTTGCACCATAAAATCCCAAACCAAACCTAAATTAAATGCAAGTTGTCTTAAAATATGTGAGCACATTTTAAATACCTGAAATGAATTTTTTCATTAAAGTATAACTTTAGTTATGAATTAATGGAAAGTCAATATTGATGGAATTTTGGTGAATATGGTTAAGAGAAAAGAGGGAGCACTGAGTTTCTTTCACAACTCCACAGATCTCACTTCTAATGATTTCCCTTATGGGGGACATTCGAAACAGAATATTTATAGTTTACGACCAGCTACAAACGTCAACTTGAATGCAGAAACTGAAAGAGAATGTGCGTGCCTAAATACAAAATGATATGCTTGTTAGGTTAGGTTATATTAACGTCCTGTTTTGAAGCAATACGAGGGCTATTTAGGAAGGGACCTCGTAATTTTGAACTGCAGTCAGATGACGAGAACGACACCCGAGCTGGCACCCCCTCTCTAAACTTCTGTGCCACATCAACAAGAGGACGTTTGGCCACTACGTATGATTTAGCGTGCAACAGGCCCCATACACAGTGGATCTTCAGTGGAATCAGGTTTCGAACCTGCAACTCTGCAGTTCCGAGATCGAGACCTTACCACTGGGCCACCGCGGCCTAAATGAGCCTAGAGCCAGATATACAATTCCACTGGATGGCATTATGAGCACTTCTCATCGTGCACAGACTAAATTTTTGGAATTCCAATCTACTAGATATTAGAGATAGACTAGGCAATCAAGCTACGAAAAAGTCACAAATTGAGATTGTAGAAGCTAATCTGGGAGATCTGGCCATTTTACCATTGAAATTAAAGCCAAACATAGAGGAATTTAATAATATTCAGAGGAATATGATAGTGAATTGCCATTATTAATTTAAATACAATGACCATATTTTGTGTATTGTTAAAAGTTAAGAAGGATAATTCTTTAAACACTTTTTTTTTTTAGTTAAAACTAGTTATTTAAAAAAAATAATTAGAAAACAGGAAAACTTGGAGTATTATATCCAATACTGGGACAAAGATCCAAAAACTGAGAATGTAAAACTGGGATGTTTGTTATATCAATGGTATTGTAATTTCTTCTATAGAAAATCACACAATCGACTAAAAAAGACAAATTATCACTTGAAAAGACAAAACACATGAAGAAAACTTAATGCATAAGAAAATAACTTAAACTTAATAAATAAGAGATCAGACTTAATAACAACAATGGCATACAATTTACATTGCAAGTTTTAGGTTATTTATGCATCCATTTTAATTTAGAAAAAAAAATGCAGAGCCAAGATATACACTAATGTACATTAGTTATAAACATCATGTACATGATTACATTTGATTAAAAAATTAATGACCTAAAAAACACTTCCAACTTTAAAAAATCAACAAAATTTTGAAATATAAATTTGATAAATTCAAACTACCATTAAGTACATAAATTACAGAAGCATAAGAAACTTTTTGCACAACATGAATGATACATAAATATTTACAAAAGTAGAAAGTTTCAATATTTGCCAACTGATATGAACTTCAATGGCAACTAATTTAAGTTGTCAAAAAACTTAGATGCTTAAATTATCACTAAAATCAGCAGTACAGGTCAAAGGTTTTGGAAATAAAGTTCATTTAACAACTGCAAATACAGAAAAATGTTTTATACTTACACTATTTGTGGTTTCTAAGCACAATATAAGTGCATTTGATGCTTGGAAAAATCTTTCTGTCTCATTATAGTGGTCATAACAATCTATAAAAAAGAATATATGACGAGAAAAAAAAATTTAAAACCAGAATTATACTCATTATACCAAAAATTAAACAAAAAGTAATATATAAAAAATGCTAACAATGATAAAACAAGGAAAACTGCAGAGAAGACAAGGTAAATTTAATCTAATACAGGGTGATTATGAAGTAACTATACATTCTTGTTATAATCACATTTTATTACATAAATTACATTACTAATAAAACATATATCATACCAGGACACACCCTTAGTACATTTCAATGTGTCCCTCTTGCACATCTCAGCACAGCTCCCAGTGTTCCACCGTGGCCCGGAAAACATGGCGCAAAATAGCTGGTGTGATTTCCTCAATTGTGGCTGTAATCCGCTGTTTAAGCTATTCAATGTTACGTACTTTCACCTGGTACGCCTTGTATTTTATAAATCCCCATGCAAAGAAATCTAGGGGGTCAAATCTGGTGACCGTGGAACCCAGATTCTTGGCGAGCCCCCGAGCGAGATTTCCTTGCATGGGGATTTATAATATCCAAGGTGTACCAGGTGAAAATACGCAACATTGAATAGCTTAAACACCAGCTAATTTGCACCATGTTCTCCAGGCCACGGTGGAACGCTGGGAGCTGTGCTGAGATGTGCAAGAGGGACACATTGAAATGTACTAAGAGTGTGTCCCGGTATGATATATGTTTGATTAGTAATGTAATTTATGCAATAAAATGCGATTATAACAAGAATGTATAGTTACTTTATAATCACCCTGTATTCAATCAATAGCATACACCTTGAAAAATGACTTACTGTAGAAATACCTTTAAAGCTTGTCCAGGCTTCTCGATTTAAATTTATCCCAGTATCCCACTCCCCTTTGTATTGGACCATAGGTTCAAACTTATACTAAAATACTGTTGAATATACAAAACCCTCTATATATACAAAATTGAAAATCATAAATAATTTGCAACCTCCAGAAATCTCAACTTCTGAATAGCTCTTCTCTGAATTTTTCTCTCAAATACAGTGAAATACAAGGAAGGTTTCGTGATATTAATTAACCAATTAACTTTTTATTTATTAAAAACCATGTTTTTGTATACATAAAAGATTATTTTATCTTTAGAGTTGGCATTCTTATTGAACCACCTTTGCTATTTTGTGTACTATATTAATTTCAACAATCCAACAAATGGCTAAAACATTTTTTGGGGGGGAAAGAAAAGGTTCAATGTGTGAAAGTTGCACACAGGTTTACTGGTGAAATATAAATATTTTATTCAAAAATTTTTCAGTTTGAAAAAAGATTTTAAACTATAAAATCAATCTAAATGTTCAACTATTATATTACAGAAGCAGTACAAAACTTAAAATACTGAAAACATATTAATGAGAAATAATTTTTTTCTCTACACCCTTGAAAAATGAATAAATGTAAGCACAAAAAATAAATATAATTCATTACAAAACTTCGGAGAAAATACTCTTATTACTCATTAATAGAAAACTGAAGAGATATATAAAAGATTCAGATAAATTTTACCAAAAATAAAACATATAAATATTTTTAAAGAAAATTTTTTAATGAATACAATACTATTCAGATTTTTATTTTATTATTTTCTTACTGTTATGATTTCATATTCAATCTGTAATGGCACATCCATCCCATCAATTACTCATCCACTTCCTGCTTCACTATTTAGTGTATGATGTCATGTTCTATTTTTAGAAGCGCGCTCTTCTCTTATTGGTTAATCATTATTTCAATGTACATATACCTCTGCTTTTGTATATAAATTATTCTTTCTCTTGCTTCGGTCCACGGATGGTGAATTTTACTCAGGGTTGCCATATTGGCCTTTTTAAGGCCAAATTATGGAAATTTGGCATTTTTTCAAAGCCCTTGGCCTTAGGAATTTTCATTTGGCCTTAAATTCATGTTTGGCCTTTTTTGGCTTTATTTCCGTTAATGACTTTCATAAAATTTTTTAATTATTTATTCTATTGTTTTTTAATAAATTTTTGATATTATACATTTCAAATGATTTATAATGTGCTATCAAACGAAAAAGCTCCTGAATAGAACAAGGATGTTTTAAATTTCTTTCACTTAAATTTTAGTTTATTAATAAAGCTTTGAACATATATATGCCTATCAAGTGGGATTCGTTTTCATAAAGGATAGCTGTTTACCTAATAGCAAATGACGTTTTCAATCTCAATTTGTTAAGTTTGGCCTTTTTTGGCCTAATTTTTAAGACGGTTTGGCCTTATTTTGCTATTTTGATCTGGCAACCCTGATTTTACTTTAACACTTACAGAATCTGACAACAAAGCCGAACACCTTTATAATTGTGAATATATTGTTCATTCTGAAATTTACGAAGATAAAAAATAAAGGTAATGTATATGCATCAGACCGAAAATTGCATAAATGAAAATCTATCTAAATAAAAGTGAAATACATAAACAATTTGTATGCTAAAGAAATTCACACTATTCAATAGATTTGCTTTAAATTTTGCCTACATATGAAGCAGGTTTAAGTGAGGGTTTCGTACAATTAATTAAATCGTTAATTTTTTTAAATTTAAAACCATTTCAATATAAATAGAAAACAAGATTTTGTCTTTAGTGTTAAATTTCCTATTGAATGAAAATATTATACACATTTTAAATCATTTTATTTATTAGTCTTCAAGTTGCCACTCGCAATGCTTAATAAAATTTCTTATCATTCCTTAAAAATTATTAACAATTTATGCAACAAATTAACTCTCAATAGAAATTTGAAAATTGTTTGGTTACAGTCTGTAATTTTTGGAGAAACTACAAAAATTAAAAAATGTTCAGCATACCATATATTTTTTATTTTAATCTCTTTCTATATATATATATTAAAAGAGAATTTTTTATATTTTTTTTCCCTTATGCACACCACCCAGACCATTTGACTTACAGGGACCAAATTCAGCAGTGATGGATTAGCAAAAGAGGGAGATAACATCATAAAAATTTTTTTCTTAAAATTCGATTTAGATTTACTTAATTTTAAGTGGTGAATTCATGCATTTTTGGCCCATGTTTGCAAATTTTCTTTTTCTTCCATTTTTATTCACATCCAATGTTTTAATTTATTAGTTTATACACTTTTTATTTATAAATAAATAAAAAGTACATGATTATATATTATTCTTTTTGAGCCGTATTCAAGGAAGTTGGTTGAAATAAAGTTTTATTTTTTCTTTTGCAAATGATTTGCATAGCAAGAGCTTCCATGTTTTAATTTATAAACATCAGAAAAAATAATTTTCGAGCATTTTTTCCTCTCTTATTTTGTCTTTTCATGCTTTATTTCACAATGTATACTTTGACATTTTGTTCATTTTAAAGATTTTTTTAAGTTTCTCTTTTTAATCAGCACTATAGGGAAAATTCAGTACAGTAGAATTGTGCATTGTGAAGATGTATTAGTTATTATATAGTTTATTGCTTAAAATAAATGTGGTTTTTTTTTCCAAACTTCTCACATTTTCATTAAAACCATGCTTTTATAAGAAAAGAAAAAGGCCAGATTCAAAAGGACGTGTTTAACGTCGGGCATGGATCATATGATCCCACATTCAGGTCTACATCAACTTTTTGTCAGGTTCATCGATGCTATTTCATCACGCTTGAGGACAGAGGCCTCCCGACACCATGCGCCTTGTTCAATTCTCATCGCTGTGTGCGAGTGTGGCTAGATTCAAAAGGATATTCACATTTGTTGGGGAAAGTTAGTGACAATATTTATAGGGGGGGGGGGCACGGCAGAGGTAGATATAAGAAAAAATATGGATACCGAGTAACACTGAGTTTATCAGCTTATTAAAAATTAAAGTTGCGATCAATAAAAGAATTTCACATTATAATATTTTATATAAAAGTAAATTTTTGTATTCATATTACCTATATATTTAAAATGTGCATTCATTTGGGTGCACATTGGCATTCCATTGAGTGCTAATAATAAAAACATCTTTATTTCCTCATATATGACATTTATGTCATGTAGCAGCTAAAAACTGACTTGATATGTGATAACCGTAATTTTTTTTAATGCGATATATGTTATTTTATAAGCAGTCAAAATTTTGCACATGAACAGAGAATCAAAAGGATAATTTATTGGAGGTTTCATAACAATTAATTACATAATTAATTTTTCATTTATAAAAAGACATGAAAATATTTTCATGCCCGAGCAACATTGGGTATATCAACTAATTAATAATAATGATGAATCTGAGGATAAATGATTGCAAATTAGAATGCAATACTTACTTTGACAATATCCCTTTTGCCACAAGTCATTGCCATTTTTGTATACTACATCTACAATGCCCAGCTGATCACTACTGAAAAAGTACGATTGGCACTTGAGGCTTTGCTGTAAATATATACAATAAAAAATGTAGTTAGTGTCTATAAAAAAAATATTTCCAATAACATTATATTAATTCATAAATAAATTCTTGCAATTCATAAACATTATTTATAGAAATATTCTTTTTGTATTATTTAACATTTTGCCAATGTTCACATTCCTTTTCTTAGAGTTGTAGCAGTGGTAGTAATCACAAAATAATCAGAACCCGGATGCTATAAAAGCAGTGCCGGAATGCTTTAAACCTGGGTGACAAAAACCGTAATGTTTTAATGACATTTTCATAATTTTATCTTATTTATTTCTTGTAAAAAAATAGCAGTGCCAGAACGGCGTTCCAGCTCCACTACACCTCTGAGCAACAGCCAGATATTTTGTATTATTGGCGACTTTTTAGTTGCCTAGCCAAAAATCTTATCGTTACTGGCGCCAAACGTAAAAATTCGCCAAAATAAAATATATCGCCAATGGGGTCCTATATCAAAGCCAATTGTGCATATATTTATTGGTTTAAAGCTATAAAGTCCATAGAATATACATCCAATCAGGCTGCAGTCTGTTAAAAGAGAACCAATCATCTTTGGAATCCAGTACTTATCTCCCTTTATGAACAAAGTCGCATTTTATAAACAATTGATTAACAGTGCTGTCTTTCTATTCTAACAAGCCATTTTCTGCAGAAGTTAACACAGCATTTAACTTGCATTAGAATTTATTTGTGCATACACAATTTTTTTTTGCTTACAAAATTTTATATTTTTATGAATACAATGTCTAAAGAGAAGACAATATCAATCCAGAAGCAATGATTATAAATTTTATGTCAATTTGTGTGTGATAGATAGTGGTGGAAAGATAGCAAACAATTAAAGCAATACCAAAGTGAAGCTAAATATAAAGATAGATTTAGACATAATATAAACATAAGCTACCTATGTTTAGAAAAAAATGTTATATTTTCTAATCAATAATAAAAAGTAAAAGAAAATGATAATATCTAAATTTTCTACTCATAAAGAATTTCTAAATATGATTCTGAAAAAAAAAGAGAAAAGTTCTGTATAAAAATCCTTGCATAGGGAATTTTCAAAGATCATGGTTCATAAAGCTTTAAAATCAAAATTTTTAAAGCTTTACTTCTATATTTACAACAGTTTATGAGAAATTCAAGAATAAATATTATGTTAGGTAACAACAAATACAATCATTTATAATTTACAATACCATACATATTTATAAGAAAATTTTCTCCAATGTAAACATTAAACACTGGGGGGGGGGGGGGGATTTTAAATTTTGGTTTTTAAATGTCTCAACTTTCAAAAGTAAAAATTTTTACTTTAATAATTCTTATACTCAGTTTCATTTCGAATATTATTTGACATTAAAATAAAAGGAACAGCTTCGATATATGGCATTACTGGCAATAATCTTGCATTGGCGACTTCTGTCGCCTAATCGAACATAGAATTGTTAAGTCGCCAAAACAAAATATCGTCAATTGAAGCTGTTGAAAAAGGTCGGCAAAACAAAATTATTGCCAGGGATGCTGTATATCAAAGTTATACCAAATAAAAATTAAAACTTTTTGATTAGCTCAATAGCAGTTGTTGGCAAATGTACATCTTGGAGCAAAAATTTTAGGCCCAACCAAAGTGTACGGTACGGCGCCAAACTTGAATTTTTTTTTTTTTACCGATAAATTGCCAAATGTGATAACCCAATGGCAGACGGTAACATGGTGGACGTTTGGCAAGTTTTCCATGATTTGGCGCCAGCTTGGTGAGGGATGTACCATACACTTTGGTTTTAACAAAATTTGTTTTCTTTTAGAGTGTCAGTTAAAAAAGGGAGTAAGAAATAGCATGTTTAAGAGAGTCAAGTCATTTACTTGGGGTATTTGACACACTAATGCGAGCCATCAAGCCAAGACAGAACCATCTAAATATCAAAGTTGCAATTATTTAAAAATTGTTGTTTGAAATGCAAGTGCAATTTATAGAAAAAGATAAACAAGTCAGAAAGAGCCAACAGCTACTTGTCTAGAAATAAACGAAAAATGAACGAGTTAGACTTTGGAATGTAATATTGTCATCAAACTTGAATTTTAAAAGCTAACTCACCAAATTAATAGTGTGGCTATCATAAATTTTAGTGACAGAAATAAAGAATTGCCAATTAGGTAATGGAGCAATACAGTGTTCTGAAGTCTTATCTAATGAATGAAGCCAAAAAATTATACACAATTAGGTTTAAAATAACAATCATTAATAAAGCTTTTGAAGTAGTAGATAATTATTAATGTTTCAAAAATCTCAAGTACATTCTCGAGTATTCAACTAACTCGCATATAATCTCATTACTATTCAACCCCGATAGCACAAGATGCTGTACAAAATTGTTGTCCAGTATTGTGCTAATAAGAGTACAGTATTGGAACATGTTATAGATAAAATGCCTTCATTATAACATAAATTGAAATTCCAATGCACAACAGTTAATCCTATTATGGTTAAAAATTATTACTAAAATCCAAGAAACCATGGTATAGCAATAATAAATTATTCCCATGACACCGTTATCACTAGCAAAAAATGAAAGACAATCATGGAAAAAATATTTTCTTCGCCTTTTGCATAATACTAGCTATTCATTCATGTTATTAAAGAATTAAATAGGTAAGATTTATTACTAATAACATAAATCTATAAATCTTTTCTTTAGTTAAAGTAAAGTTTAAGGTTAACTAAATTAAAACCAATGATTTTTAAAAGAAATTGCAATTATGTAAAAAGTATTACATTTTTAAGATGTTGGTAAGCTGCAACAAAGGCTGCATGTGACTTTCCACAATTCATGCACACATGAATTGGACGCGCATATTTCATATAACAGTTTGTGAAATTGATCACTGTTTTTGAAAATTTCTCGAAAGCCTCGGTGCAATTTTCTGACATTATTAAAGTCTCTCCAGAAATATTCTGCGGGTAAATGAAGAGATTTTCAATCGGCGTATTCAATGTACCATGCACAACTTGCAATTGAATGGACAACATAAACAAACAAGGCAAAAACAAAACAGGAATTATGTTAACAGCCATCTCCTTCAAAGACGTTAATTTTCACTAAAATCAGATATCAATAACGACCAACAACAGAGCCTAAAATTCTAATCCTTGCGTGATTTCAGTTTCGCATTCATTGTCAAAACTATTACTCACGCGCACAAATCCAAGTCAAATGACAACATTACGTAATATGCCACTTTGTTGTTTCTAAATTGATGTATTATTTTATTGTTGAAATACCCATCTACGGAATGATAATGAAATAGCAAGTTTATTAGGATTTTAAGTAAGTTTTTTTATATAACTGACTCATTATATAATTAAACCAAAACTTGAATTGATATTAAAGTCTAGCACAAAATTACTCGACATACAAAAAAATTATAGTTAAAAAAATTATATTTCATTTAGTAAAAAATAATAATAGTTTATTTTGGAATTTTTTAAAGCAAATTTGCTTATTCTGACAGTATTTTCTTATTCGACAAATGGCCATTATCATATCAACAATACAGTGGAGAAGAAGGTGTCCACCTCAACTCTACTCCACCTTGCTAAGATTAGAAATATTTCATTTTGTTTCGGTTTCTGTCTCTCAGCAGTTCATTCTTGTTTTATTGAGTGGTATCGGAAGGAGAGGAATCATTGTTTATTCTTGTGAACCAATATACCTAAATTATGTTCTCTGTGTCAGGCTTATTCAAAGATTTATTTAATTCTCGTTACTGGGATTTTCTTTTATTCAGGTAAAATTTCTTGTAATTGCCAATGCCTATGTATTAAAAAAAACATTAATTTTATTGTGACTAGAAGCATTTTTTAAATTTTATTTCTTGCAATTCTTTTCTTTTGCTTTCGTTAATAAAAAATCGAAAGTGATTAAAATTGTTAAGTATAACTTTTCTAAAAATAGGGTTTTTAATACAAAAAAGAAATCATTTCTTTCTTTGCTCCCCCCCCCCTTTATTTTTTCCGTAGATTTAATTAAAATTAAATCAAAGTGTAGGACTTTTTGATTATAAAATTATATAGATCTCTCTCAAAAATGGATGTATTCAAATGCTAAACTTTCACATTATATTTTGAGTAAATTTAATTCACTTTGATTAGACCTTTATATCCAGAATTGGAAAAATTTCCCCTTTCCATAAAGCTAATACTACATATGAAAAAAAGGCAGCTTTAGAATTTATTAACCGTAAATAAAGTCGAAGATCTGATGCCAAGGTTTATTTATTTATTTTCTTTTTCCTATTAACTTGCCTTGTCTGTCTATCAGTAAAACTTTCCTAAACTGTTCTCATCTGTTGATTTTGAAATTAGGTTGCACATTTTTTACCTACCTTTTATCCTTTCTGCTTACGGCACATCATTGATACTTCCACGAAAAAAGATGACGAAAAGATTATCTTTTCTCACTAAAATTACATTTTTATTTCTGGGCTGGATTCAGCTCTGTAGGAACTCTTAGGCGGTACAAGTTTCGGGGCTCCTCTTCCCTACTTCAAAATCCAGATATTTTTTATCAATTGTTATTTAATCTATATATATATATATAAGCAGTTTTCAAATAAAAATTATGACAAACTAAAGCAAAAAAAAAAAAACGTTCAATAGCGTGTCATCTTCAAATTAGGTTGCGCTTTTTTTTCTGCTAAGGTGCGTCAAAGAAACTTGCTTGATACTTCCACAAAAAAAAAAGATGATGTAAAGATTATCTTTTCTCACTAAAATTACATTTTGCTTGCTGGGCTGGATTCATCCCTGCTGGGGCTCTTACGAGGTACAAGTTTCGGGGCTCCCCTTCCCTACTTCAAAATTTATATTTATCGATTTTATTTAATAATATTATATATTAAATATTTATATATATTGGATATTTTTTATCGATTTTTATTTAATTTATATATATAAGCAGTTTTCACATAAAAAATATGACAAACTAAAGCAACAAAACGTTCAGTAGCTTGTCATCTTCAAGAGAGTTAGTATCAGTATTTCTCCTGTAAAAATTTAATTTAAATTTAAAAGTAATTTTAAACAAAATGGTAAAAAATTAAATCTAAATTTTTAAAAAATAAGTCAGTTGCCTGTTTGATAATCTAGTGCTGTTTAATTGTTTCTAATAACCGCTGCTAAGTATGTATTATAACTGGGACAATTCTTGTGATAAATTTTATCTTACTTTTCCTCGGAAGGAAGATTTTTTTTTGTAATGAGTCATTTGTCACACATGAATCTGAATATATGAGGGAAAATTTTATTTTGTAATGACTCTTGTTATTTTGAACCATGATCAGATGAGAACAACACCCCTTCTCCAAACTTCCACTCCACACTTGCTGGAGGACTTTTGACCACGACGGATTCAGCATACAACAGGCTCACGAAGCCGGCAGACCTTTGATGGAATCGCGTTTCCATTCAGGCCTTAATGTCCCAAAGATGAGACTGAAAACAGGTCATCACAGCCCTAATTTTCGATAGAAGGATAAAAATACTGGTGGTGTTGAGACACCAGTTGGATCTGGAACCAGCGGGAGTGTTCTCCCCTAAACTTTCTCGTATACTTCCCCAAAAAGGTGCCGTTTCTCCTTCCCCCGCGTGGCTAAAAAAATTCGAACTTACTGTTATCCAGAATCCAATGACTATCAGAAAGTTTTTCATTAGAGTGATTGAAAAATATCTAGGTAAAGAATCCAATTCAGAGATGCGTATCGATTAAAACGCATCTATCGCACAATGCTAGGTTTCACTCTTGCCGTTTCAAGGACAAACTGACGTAATTCGCTCTTTTCGCGAGCACAGACGATTGCTTCCGTACGCATGCGCGTGGAGATAGCGGATTGGTTTCAATGGTAAATTATACAGACCGATAGATAGTCAACCCTTTGACGGATTTGGCCCAAAATTTTATACGGACCTACATTCATGATGATAAAACTTTGTACCAAGTTTTATCCATCTAGCCATTAAGTTTTTGAGTTATAGTGTTCACATGACTTCGGACAGACAGACAGACAGACTTCCCGTTGACGGATTTTGTCCAAAATTGGATAGAAACCTACAAATTGTGTGTAAAGATCACATACCGAATTTCATCCCCGTAGCTCTAATAGTTTTCGAGTTATCGTGTTCACAGACAGACAGACATGATTCCAAAATTGTGTTTTTCGGACTCAGGGAGGTCTAAAACGTGGAGATTCCTCAAAATCTCGCGTTCGAATTTTTTGACGATTACAATACTTTCTCTTATGAATATATGTATATGAAAAAGTAAAAAGACTTACAGGGATAATAACAAAAATAGACTTAAATAGTCACAATTAGAAATAAAAATTCATGTATCATCAGTAGTTTTTAAAAATAATAATTTTTTTTCAAGAATTTTAATAAAAAGTTCAACGTTAAGAAAAACAACCTAATTGAAAAAATCTGAGACATATTCAATTTTAATTTCGCATATGTCCTTCTCAAACTATCTAGAATGTAATAGAGAGGAAGATAAAATTTATTTTAATAAATAACTATTTTATGAACTTTCAAAGTTGCCGTCATTGATTTTTCGCCAAAATTATCCGATGTCTCGAACAGAAATTGACTGTAAATTATGACTAAATAAAGCCATCATAAAATCTGCGGTCTGTTACACCCTCAAAAGTTTTTGACACATGTATACCAAATTTCGATGAATTTTAATTAATTATTTTGGAGGCATCACGTTTTTCGTGGACCAGTTTTAGTAAAATTTTTATTTTTCAGAAAACGCATTTAAAAAATATAATAACATATTTGTTCAAATAAATATCAAGG
>BGPR01002616.1:0-20293 GCA_013235015.1 Araneus ventricosus
ACTGTGCCAAATTTCAAAACTACACCATTTTTTTTTTCTATTCGTCGATTTTTGGCCTTCGTTGACTGGACTACCAAGTAAGCAGATGACGAGTCTCACTCGTCAAATGTACCCAAAGGGTTAATACGTAAAAAAATAGAAAATAAAAAATTCTATCAAATAGTGCACTAATAAAAGTACGTTTTTAAAAACTTTCTTAACTACATTTATTTTGCTTACTACTATATTTAATAATAGAAATCAAGAGAAGATTTTATATAAAGCATCCTTACTCCTTTTCTTTCTGCAACCAAGTAACTTAAAATTATACGCAAAATATCTTTCTATATACAACTTCATGCACCCGAGTCATACTTTTGCTCTTTTATTTCCTACAAAGTTAAAAGTATGAATGGCAGTTTTCTACAACTTGCATCAATCAAGAAACGCATCTTCAAATCCTGCTTACTCCACACAAAAATAACGCGCCGAGTAGCTCCGATTTTAGAAATGATTAAAAAACACCAACAAATCACTCTTACGCAGAATCGTGCGATTGTTCTCTTCAAGTCATTTCATTGACTTAAAGCATAATTTTTTTGTTTCGGCGTCTGTTCGAGCGAGCCAATCGCGCCTCAACATCGAAAAAGGTCGATGACTGAGTCTGTTTCGACTTCGAAGACCTCGGATGTGAGTCTTGAGGGCTCAGCTGTCCCCCGCCAAGCAAAAAAGTTGCAAAATCCTCATTCATTCGGCAGGGTCGCCCACGTCCCAGAAAAGCCCTTTTCTCTCATCCGACAAAACCAGAAGACAATGGCGCGGGGTAATCGTTTCCGCTGTCCCACACACGGGCGCCAAGGACGATACGCAAAATAAGACGCCACTGCCTGGAGAAACGCCCCGTTGCGACACCGTTCAGCCCTTTCGAAGAAACACTCGATGCGACGTAGCACCCAGAAACTAGGATGAAAGCATTGAAGACAGTCCGATGCTGCTGCATAGGAGTGAAGCCATTTCCAACCAGCAAGAGTGGGCTCCCCAAAACTTTCTCGTATACTCACTCCCTAATAAAGAGGTCAAAGATGAATATTTCGGCCTTAGGGACAGGCCAGGACCACCACGAGTACTCAGAATTTTAATGCCCTCCGAACCATAGACAGTAGGTTATCGTCCAGTTTTGAAGCAAACACGAGGGCTATTTAGGGACGGACCTCGTAATTTTGAATCGCGGTCAGATGACGAGGACGACACCTGAGCTGGCACCCCCCTCTCCAAACTTCACGCCACAGTAACGGGAGGACGTTTGGCCACTATGTATGAATTAGCGTGCAAGAGGCTCCAAACACGGCGGATCTTCAGTGGAATCGGGTTTCGAACCTGCGACTCTCCGGTCCCGAGGTCGAGACCTTACCATTAGGCCACCGCGGCCTCCCATAGACAGGGACAAAGCAGAAATATGACATTTTACAAGCGGGGTATCCCCACCCCCTTCCAACTTTCGAGAATATTGCCCTCGTAAGCTTAAAAGGCGTATCTCAATTTTCAGATTTTTCCTACTTGTGAGCAGCTCACAAACAATACATTTTTTCTTTAGTGGTTTTCTACTATTTCTCAATAAGATACGGTTTTTTGCTTAGGAATAATGTCGGCAGCTCACAAACTTTACTAAGTAGGAGAAATCTGAAAATTAAAAAAAAATGAAAAGAGATACGCCTTTTAAGCTTAGAAGGGCAGCATTTGTACGTTGGAAACATATGCTTGTTCAATAGAGTACCATTATATTCTCGTTTATAAAATTACGAATATGTGATAAGGAAAAAAAACATTCGCTTAAAAAAAACAGCATTTTATCCGTAATTTACACCGATTACCAAGGATTTTATAAAGAAACTGATTTACGAAGTAAAACAGCGAAAATTTCATTAAATAAAGCTACCTGAATACTGCTCATAAAAACATTTTTTAAAAAGAGGTAATAAACACACCACGGATATTATTCTGGATACGAAAAAGGACATTTTCAAGTTTTTTATATTAAGTTAATAACGGCAATGAAACCTTACAATATATTTGAAGAAAAGACTGATAGCTCTCTGTTCTGTTCCCCAAGAAGAAAAAAGTTGCAAGAACTTGTTTCTTAGAGATTAATGCGCGCGAAACCCTAAGATACGAGGTGCTACTTTTTTCTTCGCATGCTGTTTCTTTCCAGATCGATAGATCGTATTTTTACAAGACATCAATAATAAATTTTTTATGAACCAATAAAAGGCTAAAAATAGAACAGCTCCTACCAGCGAAACATATGTCAAACTTCCCACAAGGCAGTTGCGCAATACTCTACATTATTTTCCCACTCGATGACGCTGTAACTGCAACCGAAGCTGCCAAAAGAATGCCAAAGCTCCCAATACGGATAGCTTAATTGAAGCACGCACTTTTCGGAATAGGGTATTCTAACAAATATTTTTACGAACCTAAAAAACTGCTGAAAAGCATGCGAAATAAAATTTAATGCCCATCTCAAAATTATTTTAATTTCCGAAGAAATTGAGGTGTCATTCATGCTCACAGTAGCAATGCAAATCGTTTAGAATGACATTCTGATTTAAGCCATTTCGCTAAAATAAATTAGAATTTGCGTTCACTTTACAGGATGTAAACAAATGAAGTGACACATTTCAAAAATTAATAATAATAATAATAATAAGCTAAAAATGTTGGAACTACAATTTTTTTTAAAATGAGAGCGCATATCAAAAAGTTTTTTTCCGATAGGTAACGCGGCGTTACGCAGTCCTAAATTTGTTACAGCGAGAAAATTCCGTCAGCAATGGTTACCGATCAGCAGAAGCCGATGCGTGTTTTCTGGTTTCTTTTTTTAGTTTTTCTTGAATATTACGAAAACTCTTCAGTTTTCACACTACATCTGAATTAACAAATTAAAGAGCGTAAAATTCCCACAAATACATGCTTTTATTTTTCTTCCAGTTTTAATATTTTCTCAGATAATGGCTCTAAACAAATTTTTGATTTCCAGTAATTTACGTCCCCCTAGACCATCGAAATGGCATGTTACCTATCTGGAAAAAAAAAAAAAAAAATTTTTTATGAGCTCTCAATTTAAAAAAAAATTCGCAGTTCCAGCATTTTAAGTTTTTCTTATTATGATTATTAATTTTTGAAATGGCTCACTTCCATTTGCGTACACACTGTAATTTTCTTTCAATTTACGATAAACGAATGCGGTTTTTTAAAAATTATTATTATTATTAATTTTTGAAATGTGTCACTTCCATTTGTGGTACACCCTGTAATTTTCTTTCAGTTTACGATAAACGAATGCCTCATTTAATCAACTCATTCCTTGACTGCATGTATACCGTGGTGGAAAAACTCTTCCTGAGCCAAAATGGAGGTTTGAATATTTTAGTTACGTCCCGTTTTGAAGCAACACGAGGGCTATTTTGGGACAGACCTCCTAATTTTGAACCGCGGTCAGATGAGGAGGACGACACTCGAGTTGGCACTCCCTCTCCAAACTTCCGCACCACACCAACATATTCCTCTCCCTTATTCCTAAGTTAAAATTGAATTAAAACAAAAATTATTGGGAGATCGGAGGGAATTTTATGATCAATTTCAGACCGCTTCTGGAGTCCTTCTCAGGGGTTAAGTTCCTTCCGTGGGCGATAAATTATCAGTCAAACACAAGACAATCATTTACTTTTTAACAGGGCATGGACCTTTTCCCTGCTATCTTAGCAGGTTTAAAATTTTACCTTCACCATACTGTGAGTGTGGGTCGCCTGACCAGCCCAATATCATTTGAAGAAACCCGCGGACAATGCTTAAACCCTTGTGGTTCAAAAATATTTTAAATTGTAATTCTAATCTTAATAAATTAATTTTTTGTTTCAGTGTCAGTGATGCTATTTGTGACCGCCTGAGGTCGGCTTAACTTTTACCTTTCTCATTTATTTGCTTTGACTGGTGGATCTGTGACCCGTGCTTTTAACCTCATGTAACCTGTTGCGTTTTATTCCGAAATATTTTGGCTTTAGAATTTGTCATCCTTTTATTATTTTAACTTAGTGTATGTAGAGATATATTTAATTTTCTTCTTTTACAATTTGAATTTTGTATATATAGACATGTATTTTATTAATTTGATTTTATTGCTGTATCTTAAAAATTTTAAACCTTGAAATAATAATAAGAATATCTCGATGTAACCTAATGTCCACCTTTGTTTACGGGTGTAGAATGCAATTAAAAATTTTTTAATAAATCCTGCTGGTACTCCCTCCCCTCCGGGCCATTTAAGGCCTTAACTTTCTGATTCTTAAGACCATTGGAATACAACGACCTCAAAATATGGGAACGCCCGAGTCCCTCTTTCAAAGATAAGTGAAATTCACTTCCCCCCTCAAAAACCACAATCACGGCTGGCACTGTCCGAATTCTAAGAAATCCCCCCTTTTCCCCAAACCCATCTGGGCGAGCCACTCTAACGAAGAAAGCGCACGCCACGGGTGTGAAATCAAACACACTTAACGAAAGGGGGTGGAAATTTCATAGTGATATTCGGACCGCCGCCGTCTTTTGCTTGAAGGGACGTTTGGGACGTTCCGGTTTCGATAGAGTTAAGCCAATTAGGCAGGCTGGGTTGTAGGCACCACACCAACGGGAGGTTTGAATAAAATATCGTCCCTCGATTTTCTCGTTCTCGCACATCACGGCGCGTTCGTCATTTATTAGAACAAATGGGTGTATGTATAACGTAATAATAATAATAATAATAATAATTAGTAAACCGTGGGAAACTTTCATTTAAATTTCCCTTTCCTTATAAGTTAACCTTGCAAAATAGCAGGGGTGGCGACAGAGGGGGGGGGACCGGGAGGGCAGCCCCCCCTGTCGAGGAAAAATTTTGTATCCCCGCCGGGGAAAATTTTTATACAGGGTATTCATCTCCAGTTGATAAATAATAATCTGGCGAAAATTTGAGACCAATTTCATTGCACTCGCCCCCCCCCTGTTGGGGAGATCGAGCCCCCTGCCGGGCAAACTCTAGCGCCATTCCTGCCAAATAGGGGGGGGAGGCACGTGCGAGGAAGCTGCGCATCCATGATGTCACAATGTATTTAAAGCTTTTATTTTTCTTTTCATTCAAATTTCACACAATGTGTTTTAACGTAATTTGAGTGTGCTATGTCAGTAATGTGCTATGTCTGAAAAACAATCCGAACCACTGATATCTTATTCATCACTGCACGCTTTATATTATTTCAGGAAAAAAGGAATGTTGATAACAGACATACAAGAACGAGTATTCTGTTTTCTTTACTTACATTAAAAAAACCTTGACTTTATTTGCATTACTCTATATTCGCTTCCATTGACTTAACATTACACCGGAATTACGTAGTTAAAGCATTTTAATGTAAATAAACAAAACAGAAAACTCGCCCATAAGATATATCAACAGAATTAATTTTTTAAAAAATAATCGTAAATATCATGAACGAAAACAAAAAAATAAACTTGCGAAATATAAAATCCATTACGGCAACCTTGATTACAACTCATCCTTAAAGCTGCAACAATACCGCTTACGAAAGATTTTGGTTGATTCGAGAACAAAGCACTAAAACTCATTTTTTTACTCAACAAAAGTTTCGATAAAAATTATCAGCATTTATCACCACGAGGAAAAACAGTTTTCCGTGGAAATTAAAAATGGCGTAAAAGGAATAGGACGAGCATCGTTCCAGAAGACAGAATCGGATACGGTTACGGGCAAAACCCGTAGTCACGTTCGGAGAGAAGTTCGCTAAATTGTCTTGCACGATGCTTTTGTATATTGAACGAGGATTCAGCTGCTGCGCGGTGAAGAAGCCGCAGCGAAGGTCAAGCTGAGTATAGCAGTAGGTCAACTAGTGAAACTGGTGGCGGATGTCGCAATGTTTGGCATTTGATGAAGACAGGTTTTCCTCTTCCATGAGAAGGTGGAATGTTTCAAGGTGCTTTTGCAAAGTGATGTAATGCTGCTATAAACCTTTGCGGCGCGAGGCATTAAATATTTTATATGATGAAAAAACATCATGATTGGTTTAGTTTAATGTCTAGACCAGAGGTTCCCAACCTGTGGTACGCGTACCCCTGGGGGTACACGAACTCAAAGTCGGCAATGAACGAGAAAACATAAGAGATTAAAAATGTTACAAAAATTTTGTTTCTCCAATGAACATAAATGATTAAAAAATACAGTGGAGTCTCCCTATAACTAAATCGCTTGGTTCCAATTGAAAAATCCGTTATAGAGAAAATTTCGTTATACGGAGATTGGAGATTTTTGCAGTTATTTAAGTAGATGTTCCAAACTTTTCAATAGGTGCGATAAGTTCAAATGTATTGAATTATGATTTTCAATTAAAAATGAAGTAATGTATATTATAAATTTGTTAAAATTATGCTAATTTTTATTGTATAAATAAAATGCTCAAAAGTTAAGACAATTTACCAATTTAGAGAATAATTTGCACTAGTATGTACTTACGTTTATTTCACTTGAAAAATTCCGTTATTTTACATTTCTTTGCATTTCGTGATGTTAAATTTTCAGAAAAATTTTCACATTTTAAGAATGAGTGGTTCCAGAAACAGGTACGTGTGAGCGAATTGGTTGCACAGAAATTATCAACCTTCTTCAAAAATGTCAAAAATCGAAAAGATAAACCTCTGAAAAAATTCGTTATAGGGAGACAACCACTTCGTTACATGGAGAATATTTTGAATGTTATTTAACATTCCGATTAAAAATTTCGGTATAGGGAGAAATTCGCTGTAGAGAGACTTCGTTGTAGAGAGACCCTACTGTATTACAAAATTTTGTTTCTGCAATGAACGAGTAAACATAAGGGATTAAACATGTTACAGAATTTTGTTTCTCTAAGTTCGAGAAGCAAGTAAAAATTGTGCAAGTCCTAAACCTACCCTCAAAATAAGTGAAAAAGAAAACAAAAGAAGTGCAATTTTTAGCTGTTCTTATAAGTTAATGCGAACTTATTACAAAACCGATTTCATCTGTTTTGACGTTGAACTAATATGAAAATGGAATAAAATGTAAATAAGTCCTTTAAATGTTATAAATTTCAGTCATCTGACTTTTAAGCTTACCTAGACCCTTAAAATTAACGATAAAAGCTGGTTGAGGGGGGCGACAGTAGAGGGTACGCGGAAATAGAAAGACGAATCAAGGGGTAAGCGAGGGGGAAAAGCTTGAGATCCCCTGGTCTAGACACAGAATCTACAAAAAAAATTTTAAAAAAGTTACTTCATTCTGAGGGGGTACATTTCCGCTTTGGGGTCAACCCCCCCTCATATGAGAACCCCCTTAGATACAGTCACCTTGATATACTTAAAAACCATTGTTGAATCTTACAGAAAATCATAACTTAAAACTTTAAAGAATATTGGAGGATCTAATCCGGCGATTCCCACGATACAGTGGCAAACAAGTTGAGGGTGAAAAGAATATACCCGAGTTTGTTTCTACTAATTAAGGTGCTGTATTCATTCTTAAAGACCAATTCGAATACTTCTTTTAACTTAGGAATGAATATTAGCTTTGTTTCTGATTAGCAATTGTTATTTTCCCTTCACTTTTCAGTAAACATTTTTCAGAAAAGTAGAAGAAAGTGTTCGAATTATCCGGAATTTCAGATTACCTGGGTTCTACTATAATATATATATATATATTATAGTAGAATATTATAGACAACAAGAGTAATTTTGACTGGATTTAAACCGGCGAGGGATGTGCTGTAGAGAGGGTAAAAATCTTGCCCGAGTTCAGAGATTGGCAACCCAGCTGTAAGGGAATGGTAATGGCGGTAGCGGATGGTTGAAATTAATTTTTTTCATAATTTCTTTACGATTAAAAACCAGCGGCAGTGGTCTCCCCTAAACTTTCTCGTATACTCCTAACACATGTAGAGAAAAAAATAAGCTACACGTCATACCACGATTTCTGAAGGTCGTCCAACGCGGAAGTGGAATTAGAAGCCGGCTTGATTACCAATAGGGCTGGGTGTAAGACAAAGAAAACGAAATTTGCAATTTGAACTCCTTTTTTTTAACCGTTTGACACAAAAATTGGACACAAATCTACCATTAAGGTGCGAAGGCCACATACCAAATTTGATTTATCAAAGTAATTTTTTAAAGGAATTATTGCGTTCAAAAGTATGCGATTATACAGACAGTCAACCCTTTGACGGATTTGGTCCAAATATTTGATACAAACCTATATTCCTGGTGATAAAAATGTGTACTAAATTTTATCCAACTAGCTACTTAAATTTGTGAGTTATCGTGTTCACATTAACACGGACATACAGACAGACTAACTTCTCGTGGACGGATTTTGTCCAAAATTTGATAGAAACCTACAAATTATGTTTAAAGACCACATACCAAATTTCATCACTTTATCTCTAATAGTTTTCGAGTTATCGTGTTCACAGACACACACACAGACATAATTCCAAAATTGTGTTTTTCGGACACGGGGAGGTCTAAAACGTGGAGATTCGTCAAAATCTCGAGTTCGAATTTTTTGACGATTACAATACTTTCTTTGTGTACTTCGTACACGAGAAAGTAATAAAGACGATACAAATAAGGAGAATTGTCGGCTCATCACAAGGAACAACGTCTGCATTGAAAGTTTTTCCGATAGCTGCAATAACTTAGACATTACGGGCTAAAAAGGGATTTTCAACCCATAACTTCGACCGCTTTTAACCTCAACCTGTTGCATATTGTTGGACATTTCTCCTCACTTGCATTGTCTTCCACCTTCTTTATCATAACTCCAAATCTCATGAAATTAGAGGAAAAAACGACGGAAAGGGTGAAACTTCCTTTTCCTTATATCTCCAGACACAACGATTTTTTGTCTTCCAAGGACAAGCGATAGCAGCCCCCCAAGAAATTAACAATGCCGGAAAAGAACGCGGCCAAACTAAATGTCAGATTCTTCGAGAACTTTTCGAGAAGATGCTGTCATTAAATTCTTCTAAACCGCCCTAGAGTGGTCGGCAACGATTTAGTAACACGCAGTAGTACGATTTCGTTAATTTTATGTTCCAGCAACCACTGGCCACTCGGCCATGAAAAAGTGACTGAAACCCCGTCATTTAACGAATTTTACTGCCAATTAATGGCCCTTAGATGAAACAGAATGCGGAAGTGATAGGAGGAGCGAGGTAAAAATAGCCTAACACCGTTCGTCTCAATTAGCTGGGAGCATCATCTTCGGGAAACTGCCTCACCAAACGGACCTTCAAGAGTAAACACTGGAATGGGATCCCGAAGTCACGTGGTCCCGAGCCGTTTCAAGGCTGAGTAACCCTGTTCCGAGAGCAGCAAAAAGAGCCGTCCAATGCAAACAAACCGATGCGACAGAGCCGGCTATTCCAGTTAGGCCTGTCAAAACGATGTGCCAAGATTAGGCAATTTACTACGAAAAAAGGACATTTTCTCTGCCTGGGGTGTTTACGAAATGGCCGTGAGTAATGCCAGGGTTGTGTGAAACTACAAATCGTTCGTTGCAAAAAGACGAAACTGCATACACATTTTTGTTGTTCTTAAAGTATTAACATATACATTGCATATGGTTAAAAACTATTTATTCTATATGTTTGCTTCAGTAAATTCAACAATGCAGTTGTAGAAAACAGAGCGCAAGATCCAGTTTTTCTTCTTTTCAGGACCATTTTTGTGGGGAAAATATTATTGTGAAAAATAAAAAATGTTTTGAAAAAAATATTTGTGAAAAATTAAAATGTTTTGAAAAGAAATATTTGTGAAAAATAAAAATATTTGAGAATTTTTTTTTTTATTATCATGTAAACCCAATTTCGCAGTCATATTTCTATATTTTAGTGAATTTGAGTTCTGTGAAGGGACCGTTTTTCTGAATTTGAGTTTATGAAGGGGCCGTTTTTGTGAAGTGGAATTTTGTGAAGGGGCCGTTTTATGAAGTGGAATTTTGTGAAGGGGCCGTTTTTTATGAAGTGGAATTTGTGAAGGGTCGTTTTTTATGAAGTGGAATTTGTGAAGGGGCCGTTTTATGAAGTGGAATTTTCGAAGGGGCCGTTTTATGAAGTGAATTTTTGTGAAGGGCCGCAAAACGGCCCCAATTTTTGCCTGGATCGACCCAGAAAATGTTTTGCGCATGTCAGATGCTTTTTCAATTACTTTAAGGAATAGATTTTGATTAAAATATCTTATTAATAAAATGACTGCGCATGAAAAAACTAGTTATAAACGTTATACGAAAAATGTCATACAGCTATCATGGTAAACGAATGACAAAGTGGAAAAAAAAAGGGATATATTAACACGCTAATCGCCGTACGTATACGATTCACACTCATTATTTAATCAGATGAACCCTTCTCTACTGCAGTTAAAAGATAGCAGAGAAGGGGGTCATCTATTTAGAATCTTAGATGTAAGCCGTGACAGCGAACGTGTTAAAGGTTTTATCAATTTTTTTCATGTAAGCCTTTCTTTGCGAAGGCTTTGCAACTTTATACGATCTTATACTTTAAACACGATCAAGTCGAATCTTTTCAAGTAGATATTTTCATTTTAATGCAGAAAATGCTATACAGATGAGAAAACATTTTTTTTTTAGTAATGGAAACTGACCTCAAATTTGCCTTAGATTGCCTTGATTCCCAATAATATAGATTTGAAGCCAAAACACAACTAGATTAATCGAAACTTAAATATTTTAGCAGCTAATTCAGGAACCACGACTAGCGTTTTTCTGTGTAGATACTTCACTGCAGATATTTCACTTAATTTGAAAGTAAAATCAGTTCTTCTCTTTCCCAGGAATAAGGCAACAGTGACGAATATTGTTTATAATTATATTATTCTTAAAATAAAAACATATTTTACACTTTTTTTGTTAAAATAATTCTGATATACATAATCATAAAATCAAGTTTACAAATATTTAAATATGTTTTATTTTGTCTTTCTACAACATTTTAGATTTTTATGCTATTTGATTTCCCGTGTTCTTATGTATTCGACCAGTTTTTTGGCGCCGTGTTTGATTTATTTTTATCTTAAGTGTTGCATTTTAAAAAAAAAATCTCAAGTGTGTACCTTTTGGAAATGAACTTTAATTTTTTTAAAAAAAATACGGCTTTTGGTGTCATAGTGTGTCTTAAAGTTTTGCGATTATGTGTTTCCGTTTTTAATTATATATACGTTTGCATAAGTTTTATGATTTTATGTATTCTCTGTGTTCTACTTTTTGCTTTCTAAGGCATATTCTTTTTTTATTTTTTATTTACTCATTGTGACTTTTGTTCTTTGTGTGTTTGTCGGCACTCTGTAAATGGAGTTTTCTCTGTAGTGTGCTTTTCTTTAAATAAATAAATTATCACCGCTATTCACTATCACGTGATCAGAAAATTTTATAAACAGAACTAGGCCGCGGCGGCCCGATGGTACGATCACGGCTTCGCGAACAGGAATGGCGCTTAGAGTTTGTCCGACGGGGGGACCGATTTGCCCGACAGGGGAGGGGACGAGTGTAATGAAATTGGTCTCAAATTTTCGCCAGATTATTATTTATGAACTACAGTTCAATACCCCGTACAAAATTTTTCCCCGACGGGGGGGGGGGCATAGCATTTCGGCAGGGGAGCGGCAAATTCCAGGTCCGAAATCCAATTTCACAGAATATTCACTGCATATGCGGACCTGGTATATGTTAAACCTGCCGTAATGGGCCAAATGTCGTCACGTTGGTGGGGCGTAGAAGTGTGGAGAATGGGGTCCTGGCTCCGATGTCGTTCATTCATATACCCGTGGTTCAAAATGACGAAGTCTACGCCAAAATAACCTTCTGTAACCTCAAACGGGATGTTAATCTAACTAAATTAAATTAACGACAAGAGAAATTTACAAATAAAATCGGTCCATTTAAAAGAACAATGGGCCACAATAATGGGGAAGCATAAAAATAATTATTAAACGAGCAGCTACTGTTTGCGATAGGCTATAAAAATATGCACAACTTCGAATCCATTAAACTGATAAAAGTATCTCATCCAGAGTCGAAATATATTTTTTCTCCGGGAAAAATGCGAAATTACTACCATGAAAACAAAGAAAAGGAGTTCAGCGTAATATTTTCCAGAAACACTTCATTCTTTAAAAAGAATCCGGGTGCTGTTTTCATTGTTTCGCTAACACGAAAATCGTTCTGTTGCTGACAAAACGGCGGCGCTTCGACATTCCATCTCCTCCCACTCCAGCATTATCGTCTGCGCCTTCCTCTTCCGGTCCCGAGACTCAACCCTTTCGGTTCTCAGTCGAGAGCGATTCGGGTCGGTGTGTTTCGAGCCGCCGGCGGTAAGTGTTTCTTAGCTCGGGGTGGTTTACGCCAAAAAAAGGTTTTTGAACTCGGAATCTGTTCGAAGAAGTAGCGATAACATACGGCAGAAATCGGTAAGAATCGTTTGCTCTAAAACGAGGGTTCTTGAGCTTGTTGAACCCGCGAGACCCTATGAGCTCATACCTAGGAGAATTAACCCTAACTGAATTATTTTTTAAATTTTATTTTCGACATAAGTTGGGAAAGATCTACATAAATCGATGTAAGGATTGAAGAAAAACCAATTTAAAAATTATTTGTTCACTTAAATTTGTAATTAAAATTTCTTAACAAAATTTCCTTGTGCGAGACAAAAATGTAATAGGTAAACAATTTTAGTATCAATTATTTATAATATTAAATAAAAAATGGTGGTGAAGCAAATATGAATCATTCAGCAAGGCATAGTCAAATGAAGTTATTGAATCAATTGCTTAAAAATAACACGGTTTTCAAATATCAGCAATGTTATTCTATACAAGGTGTCCACACTTATCGTGGTCCAAAAGCTACGATTTTTTTTTTTGTCTTAAGTTGTTAAATTAGTCACGTATTGTTTGTAAATATGCATCCGAGTTTAAAATTAATAATTTTTTTCCTATATTCCCTATTCACTTATACAGGGTTTCCACACTTATCTTGATCCAATATCTAATTTCTAAACTTTTAGAGATAGACATATAGTTCCAATTTTAAAAAATGCTTTAAATGACGGGAAGAATTATTATATAAGTTTTTTGAGTGAATAAATATATTCCTAAAAAAGTTACGAAATCTAACTTTTTATTCAGTCCCCCGGTCCTCTCAATCATATTTAGTCAAATATTCTTGACATTAACATTTTAAACAAAGAAGTCCCAAAGTCTTCTGCGCCTAAAACTGACTGAGTTATGGAGCTTCGAATATCGCTGACTTAGACCACTTTACACCATTTCAATAGCCGTCTTCAAGACGATCCACCAATCAATGTGCAGCACTTGCTCAACGAGGGCGCTGATTGGTTAAAAATCATGAAATTCAAACCTCCATAACTCGCTCAGTTTTTGTCGTAGAAGAGTGGGACTTCTTTTGTTTAAAATGTTAGTGTCAAAAATATTTTACTAAATATGACCAATAGGACCGGGGGACCGCATAAAAAGTTAGAATTCGTAACTTATTTGGAAATATATTTAGTGACTCAAAAAAACATGGAATGAAATTCTTCCCTTTATTTAAAGCATTTTTTCAATTGGAACTATTCGTCTATCTTTCTAACGGTATTGGACCACGATAAGTGTGGACACCCTATATAAGTGAATAGGGAATTAGGAAAAAATTATTAATTTTAAACTCAGATGCATATTTAAAAACAATACGTGACTAATTTAACAACTTAAGAGAGAGAAAAAAAATAGTACCAAGTTAACTGATTTTTCTAGCGGGCCTACATCAAAGTCTTAAAACTATCATAGAGGCGGTCTTTTATATATGGCACATAAAGCAAGTAATATTACGTTACTAGCCGTTATCGGATTAAGCACATAAATATTAAAATCACAAACGTATACCCATACACTCAGACAAACCAAGAAATATTTGCCATAAATAAATAAATAAATAACAAAATAATCATTAATTTTATTTATATCCTATAAATTATTTCAGGGAAAAAACACCACACCTTAACTCGCCTAGAAGGTACAGTAAAGCCAAATTACGTTTCCTGTTAATGTTGCGTTTATCTTAATTTGAGAGGGATTTAATTGCTTCCTTTGATTTTGCGTTAAGAAACTGTGTTTGAAATTGCGTACGAAATCATTACTTAAAAGCCTAAATCACAAAAACTTAAATAAGTGATCACTAGGTATTCGGGAACGAATTAATCTGTCATGCATTAGAATTTGAAGGTTTTTTTTTACGAACGATTTTCAAAAATGTATCAAGTTCGCTCCACTGTTTTTCAAGGAGGGAATTCCTACAAAACGCTACAATTTCCGTCTAAATCAGGGGTTCCCAACCTTTTTTCCCTTGCGTACCCTTTGATTAGTCTTTTTATTTTCGCGTACCCCCTACTGTCAATCGCCCCTCCAACCATCCATCTGTACACAGAAGTTTTTAGGGCCTAGAAGAGCTTAAGAGTCAAATGACTCGAATTTGTAACATTTGCAGGACTTATTTTTGATTTGACACTTTATTCCATTTTTACAACAGTATTAGTTCAACGTGAAAACAGGTGAAATCAGTACTGTAATAATTTTGCTTTAAATTATAATGATAGCTAAAAATTACACTTCCTTTTGCTTTTTTTCTTATTTTGAGGGCAGGTTTAGGAATTGCACAACTTTTACTTTTTACACGAACTTGGAGAAACAAAATTCTGTAACATTTTAATCCCTTATGTTTTCTTGTGTCCGCCATTACCAACTTTGAGGTTGCGTACCCCCAACTGGTTCTTCGCGTACCCCCAGGGGTACGTGTACCACAGGTTGGGAACCTCAGATCTAAATGAAAGGCCAGAGAACAGAAATTATGGAACTGAAGCCCGAAGACTAGCATCGAAATAAAAACTTGGCTTGCATTCATACACTTCACACAATTGCCGTATCCTTTTTTCCCAATCATTCTTTCATTGATTTTTTTCATTTTTTCACCATCAAGCATCGAAGTAAATCATCTACAGATAAGCTTCCAGTTTTCTTCCGGTGCCAGGAAAAAAAAATTGTTTAGCGGTTTTGGGACTCAGCAAAAGGTGAATGATTGCTTTCAACAGATCAGATCGATTTCATCAAACAATGGACGCCCATTTAGGAACGACCTCGACTTCAGCTCCGCGTCGAATTCGAATCGCGATCGTAATGACATTTTTCGTAATTTTAATGTCTCCCGAGACGTCAAAAATTCATCAAGATTCGACGACCATAGAGCAAATACTGTATTTCGAAAATGCTTTAGAAGTTAAAATGACTTTCAGATATTAGTCACTCAGGTCAGCAACTGATTTTTAGTTCAGATATTCGAATACTAAACGCAAAATGGCGATAGAAAGTAAATTGGAAACTAGGCAGAAAATTAAGCTTTCGGTTAAATGACATCCGTTCATTGAATGTGAAACGGAAAAATGCTTTCACGGTTTCTTTCGTACACCAATTGTAGTTTATATACATTAAGATATTTAATTATACAAAAAAGAAATTACAGAAGAAGTAAACAATAGTGATACCTTATAGAAGTAAACCTTTTGCGCGCAACGCAGCAGCATCCAGTGATTGTATTAACAATATTGTCTATATTCAACTAATCAATTAGGACACAACCAAATAACGAAAATCATGCTTCAATAAAAATTATAAGAAATTAAAAAGATTAAACAAATAAAATGGGAACAAATGAAAGAGAACACGGATGGCTAATTTTTTCAAAGTGACACTCGCCATCGGAGTTCTAAAATGGATAAATTTTCTGTCAAGGGAATGGCTTAATAATCAAATAATATTCCCTCCGTGGCCTGAATTTATCCAATAACTGAAATAATGCAAGAAAAAACTTTCTTAATGCAATCACTGGATGATGCTGCGTTGCGAACTAAAGGTATATTGTTATTACTATTGTTTACTTCTTCCGGTTCTTCTGTGATTTCTTTTTGTATAATTAAATATCGTTCTTTTGTATTTTATTGGAAGTTGCTGCAATTATGCGCCATTCTGTGTAATGCAAAGTTTAATTTTTAATATCTCATGTTAATTTATTTTACTTGTATTTATATACATTAAGTTATTGGATATAAATTGAAAAATTAAATTAGAATGAATCTTAAAATCTGTATTCTATGGACAACTGTTCGAAGTTTTGATATACTTCGGACAAATATTTGAAACTAAGGAACATCTTCAAAACACGACTTCCAAACAATCTTCCAAGGCTAGAAAAGAAAATTATTTTAACGCTCATTCATAACTTCAAGTAGGTCACTAAAAATTTCATTCCAAGCTTTACACAGGAAGTTCACTTCCACTTCTTCCGGTTCAGATGGCTGTTAATAAACGGTTTTTTGATACACAACATATTAAAGAAACATTTGAGTAACATCAAACTTTAAAAGAGCATTCATTCTTTCATCGTGCGAATGAGAAGGGAGCGGCCGGAGGGCAGTGTTGCCACACAAGGGCCCAATTGCCTGCGTGATTACAATTTTCGGGAAATTCGGAACTTTTTACTTTCTCGTATACGAAGAGAAAGTATTGTAATGGTCAAAAAATACGAACTCGAGATTGTGACGAATCTCTTCGTTTTAGATCTCCCTGAGTCCGAAAAACACAATTTAGGAATTATGTCTGTCTGTGAACACGATAACTCGCAAAGTATTAGAGAGCTACGGGAATAAAATTTGGTATATGATCTTGAAACATAATTTATAAGTTTCTATCAAATTTTGGACAAAATCTGTCTACGGGAAGTTTGTCTGTCCGCCTTCATGTGAACACTATAACTCAAAGACTTGAATAGCTAGATGGATAAAATTTGGTACACAGTTTTATCACCAGGAATGTAGGTCTATATCAAATTTTGGGTCAAATCCCTCAAAGGGTTGACTGTCTGTCGGTTTGTATGATCGCATACTTCTAAACATTATAACTCGTAAAGCCTACGGTTTTGATAAATAAAGATTGGTACGAGGCCTGCTAACATTAATTGTAGATCCGTGCCCAATTTTCGTTTCAATCGGTCGAAAAGATGTTCAAATCGCCTATTTGTCTTTTCTCATCACACAATGACGCCAGGCCGTTATTGCCTAATTCGCGATTCACTTGCGCTAATCCTTTCCGCTTCTACCCACGCCTTTCGCCTCCAAACTTCCGATTCACAAGCTTTTTTCCTCCATTGCGTTAGGGACGCTTGTTCGCTTCACTGCCTTTTAGCGTATTTTTTCTCCACATGTGTTAGGAGTATACGAGAAAGTTTAGGCGAGGCGACTCTCGCTGGTTTTATGTTCACAATGATTGAGCTAGTGCCGCTGCTCTTCTTAGTTATCAAATTGTTTTCCTCCATGTATGATTTTGCTGCCCCTTCCGAAGTGTCGCCAGCGGTCCGCCCCTCTTTAGCTACGCCACTGCCATCTGATAGTTTCATATCATCTATTGGTACGACTCGAACAGTGACGATAAAACTAATTTTCTCCATGGAAATTTTACCCATTGTAAAAGAACTCGCCAAGAAGCTAAATTAGAGGGTTCAGATGGGAAGAGTCCAAGTTTTGCCCATTCTGCACCAACACTGAAAATACTGCATTTTCTGTATAATATGGATTCAAGTCCATAGTTCAATGCGTATCCACAAGGGGCAGCAAGAACAATTGGAAGTCCGTTGTTATTTTAACCCTTAAAAGCCCAATTTTTTTTTTAAATTTTAAAATGTTTTTTGACTTTCATTTCTTGAATAAAACATGGGAAAATACTTTAAAAAATCCTATTTTGTTTTAAGTACGGTTTACAGCTAAAAAAACAGTTTGTTACCAACTGACAACACTGAGCTTTATTTCAGAAAAAAATTTCCTCGATAAAATTCTATATCAAACACAGATGAATTTTAATACCTAATAATACGGATACAGAGAATTTCCTTCAGCATTATAGAATAAAATATGGTGTTCTCAAGCGTACAGACAAAGCAAAAAAGATGCTGCCTGAAGTGAAAAATAACAATTTTTATATATTTTTTTATCAGCACTCAGGCTGCCATCTATTTGTTGTAAATTGATTTAATAAAATTTTCAATATGCATCCTAATGGCAAAAACAGGCCTTAGTTTTACAGTTTTATTCTCAAGATTTTAGAGGAATTAAATACGTTACTTAAAGACAACACTGGGTATTTAAAGGTTAAATGCAGCTAACTAACTCCGAGTTCTGTTTTCTGAGAAACGAATCTCGCGGACATGGTTCACTAACTCTGAACCTTGCAATCATTAGTATATTATTAACATATTTGCTTAAACTTTTGAGAAAGTTAAATATAAATTATATACATTATTTAGTTATAATATTTCTTTATTTTGAAGAGGAGCATTTTTTTCTTTTTCGTTGCCTAATCCATTAGAAATCTCGGCGCGACGCTATCTTTTTCGAGACATCACAATTAGTACCATTTTTTCTCTCCATCATCTCTCTCGCTTTCAAACTACACTCCAAAAAAAAAAAGCCTTTCGCGTTGTGGCGTAGATCCTTTTTCCCATCTACTTAAATTACATCTGTTTTAAATTCTTACAATTATATTTTTATCGTTAACAGTTCGCTGCAATTATTGAGTCCTTTCAGTTTATTGTTTAAACTTTTTCCATGGAAATGTCCCATCCTACGAGTAATTAAATTAAAATTTCTTTCACGTCACCATGCCACCTTACAACTTTTTAATTTAACATGATTCTGATGCGAGAGACCTCTACAATCTATAGGGTTGCCATACGTACCGTACATACGGGTCTGTCACCGTATTTCATTACTAAGTCCCGTATTACTATTTGTCCCGTTTTCTCCCTAAACTCTGCGTCATTATGATTTTAAAATAACTTGCGCCCAATTTTATAAATATGCGAAAGAAGAAAATGATATAATTAAGAAAGTAAAATCAACTTTAAAATATGATTGGGCTAAAAATGATTAGCCCTGCATCTTTATTATTATTCTACTTGTTCATTTTTTATTAGATTGCTTAAACTTTATTAATTTTTTATCAGAGTAAAATAAACCATTACCTAACCACTTTTTTCATGTTTTGTTTATTTAGCGCTTAAAAGTCCCATATTAAACTCTATTCCTTTGTCCGTTTTTTATAAATAACTGCCTTTGGCAACCAGCTTGCTCACCATAAATATTGGTTAGATTTATATCAAATAAATCTCGGGCACTATTCTTGCACATATCTTCCAGAATAAAACCGAAAGTAAAATTTTGGATTTTATGCCCAAAGGAAGCAATTTTTTTTAACATAACTTTAACGATGGAGAAAAAATATGCAATTGAACGATTTCATTAAAACAATGAAATTAGCTTGAATTTTTACAGTAAAGGAAAGCATTTTAAAAATAATATTGAAAATTAATTTTTAAAATTTGTTACAAATCAGAGAAAAATTGCACAAAGCTAATCCGGTATTACCGAAATAGTCATTTTTTGAAATTAGAGACAGTTCAAAAATCGCTTTCGTACGTTAAATATATTCCGATGTTATCAGGGGAAAACACCAAAATTTCGTTTAAATTTTAATTAATTAAAATTTAAAAAGTTGTTCCGATTTGCAGATTTCCACCCTCCAAAGTATGTTCGAGCCAAACTCGGTAGCTGTAGATCAAACGGTCTGCCTTGTAGAATGTCAAAAGACTAAGAGGAACACAAACAGGCACACACATTTGCTTTTATCATTAGTAGAGATTTAAAAGAACCGTACGAATTTGTATAATGTCATTAAAAGAAAAAGTCTTACACTTACAGGACAATTTTGTTGCTTTATTATTATTAAAAGGTTCCCTAGGATTAATGCACAATGGTTTGGCCCTATGAATATAATACATAAGAACAGTATCCGAAGTTAAGAAAATATAATAGTCTGCTACAATTTTCAAGAGTAACTATTATATCTACTAATATATATAGTATAATATATATTAGTAGATATAATAGTTTCTGCTACAATTAGATATATAGCAGATATAGTAGTAGAAGCAGTAGATATAATTGTCGGCTACAATGTTCTCCAATTAGATATATAGTAGACTGCTATAGTTTCTGCTACAATTATATAGATATAGTAGTAGAGGCAGTAGATATAATTGTCTGCTACAATTTTCTACAATTAGATATATAGTAGACTGCTA
>BGPR01002616.1:20303-32038 GCA_013235015.1 Araneus ventricosus
AATTGTCTGCTACAATTTTCTACAATTAGATATATAGTAGACTGCTACAGTTAGATATATAGTAGACTTCTATAGTTTCTGCTACAATTAGATACATAGTAGATATAATAGTAGAGGCAGTAGATAAAATTGTCTGCTACAATTAGATATATAGTAGACTGCTATAGTTTCTGCTACAATTTTCAAGAGCAACTGTTCAACACAGACTTATTTTTTCCCTTATCTATTGTCTTTTTTTTAAAAAAAATGCAGAAAGTTAAACATTCACATTCTCGGCAGTGGCAGATTTCACATTTTATTAGTTGTACCCGACATTCCGCCGTATGCTGTTTGAACGACGAAACGGGGACATTTATGACATATTCACTGCAGTGCTGTAAAACACTTGAAAGAGGCAGCAAACTGAAATTTATAGAGTTCTGTCACTTTGATAACCGCTGAAGGAACATCCAATATATAGAGCCGCATTCACACCTCTACGCGACGGCCGGATTCATCTGGTTCCGACCGGATACAGGTGGTTCCAGTTAGAACCGGTCCCAATAATGAACAAAGTTACAAAAATACATATTTAATTTATTTTAGTAGCTAAAGATTGCATATTTGGTTTAGTAAGAACTGACATAATATCGTTTATTTACTTTCTCTTATGCACAAAATACAAAGTATTGTAATCGTCAAATAATTTGATCTCAAGATATTGATGAATCTCCACGTTTTAGACCTCACCGAGTGCGAAAAATACAATTTTGGAATTATGTCACGGAAATTCGAAAATGGTTCGACGGATGAAATTTGGTAAGTGGTCTAACACTAAATTTGTAGATTTCTATCAAATTTTAGACGAAATCCGTCCATCCGTCTGTCTGTCCGCGTTCATGTGAACACGATAACTGAGAAACGTAAATAGCTAGTTGGATAAAATTTGGTACACAATTTTATCATCAAAATTATCGATCCGTGTCTTTTTTTTTTTTTTTCAATCACGCTCCAGAGTTTGAAAAACACATTTCTGAACTATAATGAACTACGCGGAAATGTGGTCCTAACAAATTTTGGACGAAATTGATTTACGGAAAGTCTGTTTATCCGTGTGCATGAGAACACAATAACTCAAAAATGCAAAGAACTAGCTAGCTAGCTAGATAGATAATATTAGCGTCCCGTTTTGAAGCAACATGAGGGCTATTTAGGAACGGAGTTCGTCATTTTGAATCGCGGTATGACGAGGACGTTTGACCCTCCCCCCACGTATGATTTAGCGTGAAACAGACCCACATCTCTGGAGGAATCGGGCTTTGAACCTGGTCCCGAAGCCGAGATCTTACTACCATACCACCGCGGCCTCACAAAGAGCTAGAAGGATAAAAATTGGTACATAGTTTTATCATCGTAGTTGTAGACGTAATTTAAGACAAACTATCTGTTTTTTGGTTTTTCTACGTATAAGGAACCCAGCAACAAACAAGTTGGTTTTTTTTGCATAGAAAATGGCATGAATCGGAACACGGTAGCGATTTCTTCTGGAATGATACTAATCCCTTTTCTTTCAGAGTTGCTCTTTAAAACATATTTATGATCCATCACATTTTGCGATTACTCTTAACGATAAGGATTAAGATTATAATCATTTTGAATTCAACAAGCATTAACAAGAAAAGGAAGAGAAATACGACTTGTACAGTAAAGTGTTTTTAGAGTCTTACAAAACCTTATCGCCTTTTATCTAACTTACCAAGGCCTTTACACATATACGTGTATTAAGCATTTACTAAAGCTATTTTCTACTAAAAAGTCCACTATCTCTTTAAAAAAATCACAAAAATAGCGAAAGTAACAGCTGTTTTGAAAGGGGGGGGGATGCAGATGTCGGCCATTGGAATCTCAAAATAATTTACAATAAACATGCATTTGATTCGAACATTGTAAATTAACAAAACAGGCATTTCAAGTCCTAATAACAGCATTAATCTTCAATAAATTTGATGAAAAAGGCGCATGTAATGAACAATAAACATCAGCTAATTAGATGACTACTAGCACAGTAAAATAACTAAATGGTTCTAAAATGTTTTATTCAATAAATAACTGCTTCAATTATTAGCTAGGACGAAAAGCAGCACCACTGCCATGCGTATGCGTAGGCAATTGAGAAAGAAACAGTTAACTTTCAATAAATAATTTTTATTCAATAAATAACTGCGTCAATTATTAGCCAGGACGGAAAGCAGCACCACTGCCATGCGTATGCATAGGCAACTCAGAAGGAAACAGTTAACTTTCAATAAATAATTTTTATTCTATAAATAACTGCGTCAATTATTAGCCAGGACGGAAAGCAATACCACAACCATGCGTATGCATAGGTAACTCAGAAAGAAACAGTTAACTTTCAATTTTATTTCCAACTACAGACGTTCCAGCTTTTCCGAATAAATAAAGGTTCAATTGATTGTTTCAAAATGGACTGTATTTCGACGCAGTCAGTGTTTCGTGTACTTTAATGACTCGAAGAAAGTACGATTTCCATAAAACGTCCATTATTTTTTTCCTCCCACCAGCGAGCGTATCGTCCAGCCTGCACTAATATTACTACGACTTTACCCATTTTGCAGACATTACTTTAGCACAGCAAACATCACTGCAGTTATGGATCGCAACGATAAACATCATGTTCAAAATAATATCCTTTCATGCGAGTTCTATAAAAGGCGTTTATTAAATGGGAGGTTTTGCCTCGAAATGAAACTCCAGCAAAAGATGATTCATCTTTTTTTCCTACCCCAGCTTCCTTCTAGAATGGCACTAAACCTGTTCCTGCTTTCAAGAGCATTTTTGAGTCGCTTTTTTTTTTCATCCATTCTCTCTCGTACGTGTCGCATTTCAAATATGTGATTTTCGTGTCTTGAATTTACGATTCCCATTCACATCTCGACCTGACCTTTGGAACGCGCCAGCACTTTTACAACGAGCCACTCTTCGGAGGCGGGAGGACTCATTCCTCTCTGATGGGGCCGTCAGGGATTTCTGATGGGAAGACATCCGAGGCGATTTTTGGTCGCTGCGCGAATAACTCCGGCAGTATTTCTTCTCTCGAGATAACGCGTCGTCAGACTCGGCTTCTCTCTTTGATGATAAAGAATCCGCGGACACGAAGGTGATCCAGACCACTACGTAACTGCTGCCCTGTGACAAAAATCTTTCGTATCCAGAGTTGGAAACCTATCAACCTGTTGAGAAAATATTATTCAAAATAAAAGAACCCCGGTGCGAATTATAAAGATTCCACATGGAAGAAGGCATGCTATCATACGATATGATGCGTCCATATCGCGATATCTACGGTCTGTAGCTCGGCTCGGCCAATGGTTGCTCGAAGTCGTAGCTGGGGATTTGTTGCTGTACATAATCCGACCAATCGCACCGTTCTCACGACGCATATTGTTTAGCAACGGATTGGGAAACCCTCCGCGCTTTTGCGCATGCGCCGAGCGGAGTTATTTTCAACAAAATAGGGGGAAATGAAGAATGGAAGGGTGATGTTTATATTTTACTGGGCGTGATCCAACAAAGAACTCCGGAAATGCGCTCCTATGACTCACTGCCTGACACCCCTTTCCGGTGTAAAATCGTCCAAAAGTGGCAGTCTCGGAATCCGTTGTTGAACAGTACGCAATCTACAACAGTCCATAGGATCGGGTACACGAGCTGTACAGAGGTCTCTGTCCGTCGACCAACTGGCATTTGATGTTCGAGCATTTACCGACATTTCACAAGAACTGTCGAGTCACCCCACCTTCCCTCGAGCAACAACGAGTCTAAGTTACCACGACAGGAGGCAAGACGTACTTCAGACAACAAGCCACTGACCACACAAACAGAGCTAAATAAGGCACGATATGACGCGTCTATTAGCTTTTTACATTCCATAACCAGGAGGGTCGACTCAATCCAATGGTTGTAAAGTCTTTTGATGACCCTCCCCCCCCCAGGGGAAGAGAAAGCCGAGCACGAGTTACGGATGAGGGATCCACCTTTAAGCAAGCTCTCCATATTTACATAAGGCAAATTAACATTTGCACAGAGGCGTAATTTAAGGCCAAGGTCATACAATTACTGCAGTTACAACAGCTACAGAGAGAAAAATACTTTACAAAACAACACTATTTCCCTTCCATTTGTGATTCTTATTTACGCCAAGAGTTTAACCGTACACCTTATCACGTCGGTTCACTCATGGCACACAGGTCTCCATCCATAATAAAGTATGTACAAGGACATTCCACCACGACATCCAACAGCTCTACGTATTCAATTCACACATTTGTGAATTCAGTGTACAAGGAAATCAAGTTTTCTTTGGGTCATTTTGAACATAGTTCATAGTTAAGAACTCTATCTGAAGCTACCTTCAGAGTTTAAAAGATACATTACACGAAGTATTCCATTATTCTGACGTTTTCAAACAGTGTAAACTTTCCCCCGTAACTAAGTATTCCATAAAAACCTCGTCTATTTTTATCACAACTTTGTCAGGGGTCGATCCAGGTTTTTTTTAGGGGGCCCCTTTTTGTGAAGAAAAAAAAAGTGAAAAAAAAATTATTTTTGTGAAAAATAAAAATATTTTTGTGAAAAAATTTTTTTATCATGTAAAACTTTCAATTTTAGCAGTCTATTTCTAGATTTTACGTGAATTTGAATTTTGTGAAGGGGCCATTTTTATGAAGTGGAATTTTGTGAAGGGGCCGTTTTTATGAAGTGGAATTTTGTGAAGGGGCCGCGAAACGGCCCCAATTTTCGTCTGAATCGAGCCATGTTTGTTGATATGACTCGATTCCCTTGTGCTTTGAAAGCCTCGTATACAATTAAGTTCCATACGCTGTCACTCAATGGCGTTACGAAATTTATCTGTTGTCATTGACCAGACATGGTTTGGTAAATTTTATTCATTCAAATTTCCTAATGTTCCGGGTTCCAATACCAGTAATGAGTGTCAGTGCATTCTGACTTGAGCTGGTGTGTAATCGGTGTGTCCCAACCTTGGCGGTCTGCGGCCTAAATTGGCGGAAAAGCACCGGCTTGTGAAACCTCCAAGAGATTTCTGCTGTCCTCGCGCGCGGCGGTCGTGCGAGCGGAACTCATGGCCCGCTCGTAAAACCACGGCGAAAAGGACTAATGGTGGGAGATTACAGAACACCTTTTCCACAGAACTCGCCATAATGGCGTGACACGCGATTGTGCGAACCACAAACAGCAGATAATCTTAAATCCATCTGATTTCCGAATTCACAAGCGGCAAGCAGGCATTTCTGGAGAAAAAACGTCATTAGCACGTTTCTCCTCGATCCAGAACATTCTTAAGAAAAAAACTATATTATAAAAAATATATATCGTAGAAATGTTTAACACAGTACACTCCTGCGACAAAGATAACTCCCTCTACAACAATAAAATTTTGTTGCCCCGGTGAATTTGCATAGAATAATGTTTATCTCCCCTCAATAATATGATATTCTGTACAACAACGTTTTATATATATCTCAACGCCATTTTTTTCCTATGTAACAATATTTCATGGAGGATGAGCAAACTGATAATGACGAAAATTCCAAAAATGGCGATGTTTCTGATGGCTGAAGAATGTGTTTTGAGACTTCAAAAGTCTAATTCAGCTTAAAGAGAGAGAGAGGGGAAGGAAAAAAAAAAAAGGCAAAATGTCCGGAATTAACGTGGGAGAAAATTTAACAGCGGATGATGATATTATGGTTTTTGAAGGAGTTACTGAAGGACATAATCAGAAATCACAGACGAACTGGAAAATGATGATGAAGAGGATGACGATGATATAGATAAATCAAGGTCTTTATCGACTTCATTTAGAGTGGCGCCAGTGGGGGGCGGGGAGCAGGGCCCCTCTGTCGGTGATGCTGTGCCCCCAGTCGGGGAAAATTTCTGTACCCAATTGAGGCAACCGGGTATTCAAATAATAGATAAATCAAGATCTGGCGAAAATTTGATACCAATTTCTTTACACTTTTCCCCCGTAAGTCGTGCCCACCCCGGCGGCATATTTACAAACCCTACCCTGATAGAACTGAGGCAGGAAATCGGACAATATGATTGGCTCGCTTTGCCCAGAGGCGATGACGTCGTTCTTTGCTCTCGTACGAAAATTATAACAAAACAGGCCATTGAATGCGGACTTTGAATTAATTTAGGTTTCCGTTGCTTGGACTTCGCGAATTTTGATCTACGATAAGCACCTACGTCGCAATTTTATTTAGTCGACTCTTGTTTGATGATTGCCGTACGCTACGTGCGAGTGCTGAAACGACGTCACTGCCCCTCGTAGCCAATGATATCGGCTGATTTCCTGCCTCAGTTCTATCAGGGTAGGGTTTGTAAATATGCACCCCGGCGAACAGACAGTAGCGCCACTTCTGTCTTCAATCAGTTCAGTCCCCACGGGCAATTTTTTGAAGCCTTTCATCGAAGTCATTTTCGAAAGACTAAGAACTGACCCGAGATGTATAAGTATCTCCATGCGATTTTTGATTTTAACTCAATGGCTACTAAAGACTTATACAACAAAGCATTCAACAGATACTTCAATCAACGCAAATGGGCCAATGGTATTCAGGGACATCAGTTACAACAGTCAAAGACAACTCAAGTTGACAAAGACATGGAACTACGAACGACAACTTCTTCTGCGATTTCTCAGATTGCATAAAGAGTTCCGTGAAATAAAAGAATTTTCGTTTTAAATCAATTTTGGCTTGGGCTTAATGACACAAAGGGGCTGACTTGGCCACACTGCACCAAATAGTCGTTGAATACGAATCTTACACTAAAAAAAAACGATTTAAAACATACGTTACAAGAGACAGAATTAAACCTCATGCAGAGAGAGTTGAATATCCTCTAAAAAAGGCAAATATATTTGACTGGAGATTGTCCTCTAAAATGTCATCAAGTTTAACAGCAATCGTGGTTTTGAACCTGGAACCCTCCGCCCTGTGGTCCAAACCTTACCACCAGGCCACCGTGGTCTCCATTTCCATACTTGATTCTGGGATATTTTAATTGTTTGTAATGTGTCAGGCAATGGAATTAAATAGATTTTGTCACACAGAATACCGATTATTCCAAGTTTCAAATTTACACTACTACTAAGCTCTATTTAACGGGGGAGTGACACATCGCGTATTTACCCCCCCCCCAGAAGTCGCCTTTGGCAACAACTTTTCGTAAACGATAGGTACAATCATAATTTACTTTTTTAGTATGTGGAATAATATCAGGATTATAACCAAAGAATCCCCACGTCAGTTGTTTGAAAATACGGTCCATATTACCTTTTATATCAATTTATCTGAAGAAAACAGGAAAATGCAAGTGAGCAACGCCTAAAACACATTTCTACGATTTTGCTCTTCGATAAGAAAACAGGAAAGAAACACAAAGTTCCGCAGTTTAAAGTATCCGACAGTGTTCGGAGACATTTTTTTGAAAAATAACTTATATATATTTTTTAATGTTATTTATCAACTGCATATGTCTTAAAACTATGAAAATATTGTAAAATTAGTCTTTCAAAATAATATTTTTTTTAAAAAAACTGAGAAATTTGAAGAAAAATGACTAAAATATTTGACTTACGCTAACAGCCACAGACAAAATCATATTCTAAATATACATAAATCCTTGTAGGAGTACATTTTTACGACAGTTATCTGTGTTATGCTCTGAAATATTCCTTGTACTTCAAAATAGTTTTGAGATATAGCTGAAAATAGTTACTAAACTGGTAATTTTTCATAAAAAATGCTTTTCGTTTATATTTAAGCACTTAAAAATAATACTTGATTTTAAAATTGACCTTAGTTTTTAGAGGAAAACATCAAGCATATTACAGAAAACAATCTCAGAAAATTTCATATCATTATTTGAATAACTTTTTGAGAAATCATTGTTACGGTCGACAGTTTTCCCTCAAAAATATCATTTCTCAAAAAACACATTTAAAGTTTTCATGCAACATAAAATAATACTTCCAGTTCGGTAATAAAACAGTTGTAACTCCATTTGTAATTTGCGTAGAGTAAAAAGTAAGACAGTTTTAGAACGCTGATTAAACAGGCTACAAAATTAAGTCATAAAAATGTTTTTGATAATTTCATCAAAAACGACGATTTTAAACCAGTCGGATACCTTAAACAATTAGCAAATTTCACAGATGTGAAAATATTTCATCCTGGATCATCGGTCAGATACAAGCTCAAGGTTTCGAACGGCTGGTTTGAGACCTGGGGCTCGAAATGAATAAAACACTTGTGCCCGAAATGAACAGTTCTTCAGCGCTGACGGAACGTCAGAAGCGTTTCGGACCGAAACCCATGGAACCGTGGTCGGAAGCCTTTTTTCCGGTGCTCGCCCCGGAGTGGCCTTGAACTTGAGCGACAGTGAGATGCGACACGCGTTGGAATCTCGGTTGTTGTGTGGGCCACCGTCTCGAGACGGCGGGGGAATGACCTCGGAATCGTCTGAGCTCTCTTTCGGGATCGTTTGCGGCGGTGGATGTCACCTCCGTACGGTTCTCTCACCTTATTTCCATCACCGCTTCCCGTCTTCGCTCACGGTTATGATTTCGATCACTTTTGACAGATCTATTTTCTTTTCCTGAAGCAGATAATTGAAGATCAGCAGTGGCGTATCGATGTGGGCGAGGAGAGGGGGATGCTGCAACAAAAAAGTTTTCTGTTTAACCCCCTGACTGCTTATCCCGCGATTTTCATGGGCAACATATATGTAGCAAAATTTGCTCATCTCGCGATATCCTCGGGTAAGTTCCCTCTATTTAAAAGTGTATCAGGCTGTTTCAATTTTAAACGTTCGATAATGCATTTTGTGCGGTATTTATTTATTTAAAGAAAAGCACACTACAGTGAAAACTCCATTTACAGAGTGCTGACAAATACACAAAGAACAAAAGTCACAATGAGTAAATAAAAAATAAAAAAATATGCCTTAGAAAGCAAAAAGTAGACCACAGAGAATATATAAAATCATAAAACTTATGCAAACGTATATATAATTAAAAACGAAAACACATAATCACAAAACTTTAAAACACACTATGACACCAAAAGCCGTATCTTTTTTTTAAATTTAAAGTTCATTTCCAAAAAGCAAGGGTCAAAAAGTCAAAACACACAAACACCGAGTCTAATAAAAAACACACCAGGAGTTTAAAAGTTTAAAAACGTAAATACACACTTGAGATTTTTAAAAAAAAAATGCAACACTTACGATAAAAATAAATCAAACACGGCGCCAAAAAACTGGTCGAATACATAAGAACACAGAAAATCAAATAGCATAAAAATCTAAAATGTTGTAGAAAGGCAAAAATAAAGCATATCATGCATTTAAAAGATGCAAACATTTCGACTTAAAAGCACCTAGAGACATATTAAAAATGTCAAGTTCATCAGAGAACGTGTTAAAAATTTTATAAAACCTATATAACGAGAACCTGTTAATATAATTAAATTTTGAATCTAAATTTGGAAAGGAATTCTGGTTTCTATTTAGACTTTAATTTTTTATTTAGACTTATAATCATGTTTCTGGTCAAAGACGGGATTAATTGTCCACTAAATTTCATATATTTGCGTGAAGTTCGCCAAATCTATGTAGATATCGCATATCTAAAAAAAAAATACGCGATTTTTGAAGGGACTTGTTTAAAAAATCAGCAGTCAGAGGGGTGATTGAGCCAGATATGAATGAGAGCGGGAAAAAAAAAATACTTTAGCCCAGGCACCATTTATTGCTATTGCTATACTCAAGTGACGCCCAAGACATACTCCCGGGGAACGGTATTGTTTTTTACCTCCCCCCCTCCTCCTCCTCGTGTTCGGCTTTAAGAAATGACATAAACGCACAAACGTTTTGTCTTATGACTGGCACCCGGGGCATCTATACCCTCCGTGTCCCATCATCCGTACGCCACTGACTACACTACTTAGGAAGACAGTGGCGAATCCAGGATTCGGGCCTGGGTGGGGCTGAGGTCATAAAAATTTTGTATCGTAGTGACGAATATCAAACCTCATGGCTTATGTAAACCAAAACACTTTAACTTTACAGACTTTCCTCACCTGACAGTAAGAAGTGTAAAGAACACTACAATACTTTCGATAATTTAATAAAAAACACAATGAAATAACTAGCCAAAAAATGTTTTCTACCGCGTCAACGCTACAGGTACAAGTGGAAAGACTACAAAAGTAGGAAAATTTTCGAGCCTGTCAAGCCAGAAAGCAATGTTGTCACGATTTTATTATTTTTTAATGAATATTATAAACAAACAGTTGTATTTATTTTAAATAAAATCAAGAATTTTCGTTTAGCTCTGGCGGGGGGGGAGGGCTGCAGCCCGATAGCCACCCCCTAGATTCGCCACTGCACGAAGATAAATATAAATACTAATAAAGGGAATTTTTAATTGTGGAAGAGTTAAAAATACAAAAATAATAGCAGACAACGATAAGAAGTAAGAATCCAGTGGATGACTTCATCCGAGGCCATTCAACCACGCAGATTCAAAACTGGAATAGGTTTTCTGTAGAGGAAAAAGACTAAGGTCTGAATTTAATATTTATTTCCTCTAAGGCTTGAACCCATTCTGGAATATATTGGAAAGAAAAACATTTATCTAAAAAAGAAATTAAAGACAGTCTTTTAAACAAAGTATGAAAAGATGGGCTTCAAAATCTTACCTCTTATAAAGTTGTGGAGTGGAACAAAAGAAAGGACGGCGTTAAAAAGTAAACTTAGTAAATAGGTGCGGTTACCTAGGAAGAGCTTATTTGCAAGCGTAGTTTGTATAGTTAAGTAATACTGCTATAGGAGTAATTTCAAGGCAAGCGGAAAAAACACTTTACTATCAACGCAAGGTTTTCTTTGAAAAGAAATTTCAAATGAGTGTTTTGAAAGGTCACAGAATACAATCAAATTAAATGGAAACCAGCCTACTGTAGAAACGTTCCAAAGGATGCATAGAAATCTAGGAGGGAAAAAGATTTCCTTTTTTCTTATCGTATTTCTAGCATTTTTCTTGCCTACTCTTATCTATTTAAAGCGAAAGTTATTCATTCTCCAAATTCAAACTGAAATTTCAAGGTAAATACAAATATTTAAATAAACTTGTTCGCACGATAAATCTTGCATTAATAAAGCACCTGTGATTGACAATGCACAGAAAGACACAAACGATCGAATCACGAATGAAGCAATATGCATTTCTATGTGTGTCAGGATTACAGAAAGAGTTCCAAGAAATTAAACAACTTTCGTTTTAAATATAGAAACTCGTGACACAGAAAATCGATTAAAACTAAATTCTACTCAAATATATCAGTGTTTTTTAAGTGGATCAAAATGATATTTAGGACTACTTAAAAGGGCGTGATAATACACCATGCAGTTTTCGTGGTGTGTCAAATTGAGTTGTCAGAGACAAGGCAAAATAAGGGGAAACGCAAACGTAAATAAACCGTCCTTTCTCTAGAAATGCAGCATTGCAAATTATTGAAAAAAATGCGCAGACTAAGTTTAAGACTAGATGGCTGTCCTACATGATGGGTTACAGAACAATTTACTTTTATCCAGCATCTTTTTATTTGTTTAATGTCAATTCGTATTTCTGACTTATTCCCTTGAAAGAG
>BGPR01002616.1:32048-44945 GCA_013235015.1 Araneus ventricosus
CTTATTCCCTTGAAAGAGTATCATTACCTATTAGGAGAGAAAGAGCACGAGCCAAGCACATGCAAATGGCTCTTTATCTTTAGGAAAAGAATCTACAAATAAGCACTTCCGAATAATAGCAATAGTTTCTCTCTTGAAATATGGAGAGGGAGGGCGTATAAGGAAGCCTTTTGAAAAGAACGAATCCGATCAAAACAACCCTTTCTCTAGAATTAGAAATAATAAAATGCAATGTGTATACCATGAAATTAGAAGAAAAAATGCAACGACTTTTACGCGAAATTACCATTGTCCAGAACTTTATACTTTAATAATAACCCGAAGAAATAAGTTAAACACTTTTATTTAAGGCGAAAGCTATGTTTGGCGTAATGCTAGCTTCTTACACAAAAATTTCCCAATTATTATTTTGAATCCATTTCAAATAGTTCTTAGCCCTTGAAAAAGTGGACTACATTGAATTCCTTGTTTGTTCTTGGTTATATTCGATTAACTCTGAGTTTATTTTATTATTTTTTGGCGTTCTTTGTATGATCTTGATTTCTATTGTTTTCTGTTTTGCAGCTGCAATTGCGCGCTACTTAAAAATTGTATTCATTTTATCTAATTGTTTCTAAAAAATTTTCTCTATAAATTGTATTGTTTATAAATAACAATAATTTTAGTTGTTTTTTTGTTGTTCCATTTTAAATTTGTAGTCAAGATTCTTTTCTAAATTTATTCTATTTTTTCTATTGATTGTTTTTAAGGTTTACTTAAGGTGACCAATCGTCCTTTTGTAAGCTTTGTCCTCCCTCGAAAAGTGCCCTCCTTTTCGATAGTTGAAAATAGAAGACTGAATGTATGTTTAAATTCTGAATATTAATGCAATGGAAAAATAAACAGGTTTGAATTGATAAAAGATGACTGGATGTATGTTTAAATTCTGAATATTAATGCAATGGAAAATTAAACAGGTTTGAATTGATAAAAGATGTGTGGAAATATTCAGCCCCATTTCAAAAATGAACATCGTCCATTAAAAAATAATTTATTCTTCTTCAATTTACGTTGTGCTGCCTTGGAACTAATACAGCAAGTGAAAAGGTTTTTTTTTTCAATTGCTAATGATTTTTGAAATGTGAGCAATAGAGAATAAATGCTGATACTCTTAAGTTGAAGCTCTTGCCGTGAAATTCAACAAAGGATTTTTCTTGTTCAGATATTTCCAATATAGTGTTAGACATTGATACATTGGCAAAAAATATTCATTCAACGGAAAAACACTCAAGTAATAATTTATAAGAATGTAAGTGTAATTAAAATTTGAAATGTTACATGCATGTTATTAAGCATTAATCATTAGTGTATTCTGTATTATTGTTGAAATGAATAAAATGGGTTTTTTTTTAAATTTACGTTCCTTTTTTTCTTCAACTTATTCGCATCCTCCTTTTCACTGGAAAAAAGTTGGTCACCTTATTTTACTTTAAACCTTTTCTTGCTTAGTCATGCTTTTGATTGTAATTTTTTATTGACATTTCACTTTTGATTGTAAATGAAATATTTTTCAAATTTTAAATAAGATTATTTGTTATTTGTATATTTCAAAAAAAATGTTAATGCTTTTATGTATATTTGTAATATTTTCAATGCCTAAATTCCAATAATAAGAAACCATTAGCATTTTGGGATTTCTTCAAAGAAATAAAAGAGCCATCATTGCTGAACATGACAATGACAAACAGAGAAGAAAATTGAATGGATGTATTAAAATTACTAGAAACAAATTCCTATTTTGGTGAAGAACTTCTAATAGGTAGGATGGAGTGTGTCCACTTATAATTGGTGGGAAAAAATGCAAAAAAATTTCCAAGCTTCGCAAATTTAGCAAGAAAATGTCTTTCACAACCTACAAACATTATATAATGACTGTTTATTTTCTGAAACTGGTTATATATATATATGGAACAGACTTCTATAAATTATATGCAACATTATTAAATACATTTATGTACTATACAACTTAAAATTGGATACATTTTTTATAATAAATGTGCAGGAAGGTAATTCTGCAATATTCTTTATTAAATATATTTTAAAAACACTTTTTTTAAACATTTTATCCTGAATTTATTCTGCCGTTTATCTGTGTAGCATTTGGCCAGACCGAATATTCGGGGAAGGGCCGAATAGGCCTAATAATGAATATTCGTTACATCCCTAGTTGGTATTATATATGTATGAAACTAAATGGAACACACTTCCTCCTGAAAATGCTGAAAAATTATTGTTCTTGCACTATAATTTCAGGCTTTGCAATGATAAATTATATGTAATTTTAAACATACCTATGCACTATCCAACTGATATAATTCTACGATATTCTTTGTTAAATGGTATTTAGAAGCACAATTAAAGAAATTATTATTAAATTATATTCGGCCAAATATCTGCTTAGTATTCGGTAAAGGGGCCGAGTACCGAATAGTTGCCGAATATTCGTTACATCCCTACCTTACACTGACCACACCTCGAAACTATAGTTTTGGACTTAGTGACCTCTGCCTGAACGACGGCAATATAATATATGAAATGACATCAATTTGTTAACATTTGTAGATGTATTTTTAAAATAAAATCTACAGTTGATCCGAGTAAATTCTTCTTTACCGCAGGAACCTTATGTCATATAAAGGCGATAAGCTTAATTTAGCATCTTAAATTATTTTTAAAAGTCCGATCCATGATCATCTTTGCGAATAACGCCGGCCGTGCGTTGTCGCTGCAGTTAAAATCAGAGAAAAAAAAAAGGCAGTTAACCCTTTCGCGTTCATTGGTTTCTCAGTGAAACCGCTCAGTGAGAATTTTTTTACTGCGCATGGCGAAATGCAGCGTAATTTGTCTTTCATAACATAAGAGCCTGATATATAGGCCAACTTATATAAAAATTCCAGTTCCAATACCGTTAGTATTCACAAAGATATCGGCATTGCAGGAGATAAATTGCTTTTGATCTCCATGAGAAACAAAATGATGAGCGTTCTTGCACAAATTGATATATTTTTTAAAAAACTGAATTTTCAAAAGTAATATTGAATACTCACGGATACTTGCAATTTAAATTATGTATTTAATTTATATTTCTATTATAACATATTCAGAGCAAAAATAATCAGTTACCGTTCATTGGTTTCACTGTGAAACCACAAATATCTCGAAAATAAAAAAGTGCTATTTTTTTTTCATTGCATATTATTAGCTACATGTCTAATACTCTTTTGAAATAAATTTAGTAATTTTCAAAACGAAACATGTAGTGAATTTCAAAGGGTTAACAATTCGCGTAAAGCTTAAGTACCCAGAAAATGGGGATTTCCCGGAAAAACTCGCTACTCGAAAGAAGTGCGTTTCTTACGATGGAAGTAGAAGTAATTAAAAATGAAGTACCGTTGAAAATAATTAAAGAAACTTAAAGAATTAAATTTTTATATATATTAGGGTATCAAAATCGTTTATATTGAAGCTGTACTCTATGCTAAGAAACAAATGCGTATTTTCGCAGGATTATTGAACAACGACCATTACAGTGAAAATAGATCACAGCAATTGACACACTAAAGGAAAGGGGGGACTTACTTCCAGATGTCCAGTACCGGATGCTGAACCACAGCAATCAATTACCTCCATGCCTTTGTAAAAATATTCACTTTCTTTAATACCTTTTGGCGAGTTCAAGTAAAAGTACTTCTTAAAATCGATCCAATGAACATTTTCCCAATAGTAAAACGCGCACACAAAATTTCCCCTAGCTCTCCTGAAACCGTGAGAATAGTCTTCAGGGAAGTTTTACTCGCGCCAGAATGCAGACGATTCAGGCAGTTTCAAGCCCAGATGGAAGCCCGCCCATTTCACTGAAATTAACTTTTTAAAATGCAGCGGACAAAGGAGCCTTCGCTTTGCATAATGTCATTAATGGATTGAGGAGTCCAGCTGGGCAAACTGCGCGAGGGTACAGGTTGCAAACAGGTGTGGGAAATGCTCCGCTCCTATCATGAGTGGACAACTGAATTGACACCCGCTCCAATCGCGACAAAGGAAATGAAGCAGACGACAATTATTTAAACTTTGTCCCTTTCTGGTTTACATAAAATGAAAGTATATTTATGTTCATTTAGAGTAAGTTTCCGTGCTACCGAAGGGAGACACTGATATCCTCAGAATCGATGTTAAATTTTCAACTAAGACTATCAGTTTTATAATAGTCAAAAACAATATAACAGAAAAAATTACTCTATTCGAGTTCAGTCGGTTGTGTTTAATAATATAAACTCCATCCCGTTTTGAAGCAACACGAGACCCGTTTGTGGGCAAACTTCGTCATTTTAAGTCGTGATAAGATGACTAAACACCCTCTTCAAACTTCCACGCCACACCAGTGAGAGGATGTTTGATACTCAACGTCAGATATAATATGCACAAGGCCCACATACATGAAGAAACTTAGGTGGAATCGGGTTTCGAACCTGGAAGCCTGCGGATCCAAAGCCGAAATCTTAGCACCAGGCCAATGCGAGTCTACCATGGACAAATGAGCTTAAAATAATAATAGGCTTATTACATCATAAATCCAGCGATGAACAAAAAAAACCGAGCCAAAATTACAGATTTTAATCAAAAACAGGACAAAATATGGGATTATACTGTGTAGAAAATTTAAATTATTAACACGTATGATTTTGAACATTTTTAATTTTCATCTCTATCACTTGGGTAGTTAAATAACTGAACTAAACTGCAATGGGTTCTACTGCCTTTATATTTTTTGTATACAAAGAGCAAAACTAATCGCAAGGTAATTCGACGATTTAGACCTCCCCGAGTTTGATTGAACGAGTCATAATCATCTTACACATTCACTTGCCGTAACGAATACGTTAACTTAATAAACATAATTAAAAGCTAGAAACTTTAAGAAAGTTATCAGCGCTGGAATTCCAATTCAGAAACTTGATTAACTTATAGCATTTGCTAAGAAAATATTTCGTTTGACTTGATAAGTTATCACTATTTTAGTTTTTCGATTCGACATTCGAAGGGGGTTGAGTAATGCAATAACAGAATTCGAAAACTGTTAATTCTAGAAAAGAAAGTCGGCATGCATGTTCCTTAGGATAAAGAAGAGCAAATAGTTGCAATATTATAAAATCCCCGCCCATATGGGGTGAAATATTTCGGCGATTTTTAAAAGCAGCCAAACTAGAATCTTAAAATTTGGCATCAAATATTCTTCATTGCAAATACATTAAAAAGATGATTTTTTTCGCGGTCTCACTGCCTTTATACTTTTTGTATACAAAGAGAAAAACTAATCGCAAGGTAATTCGACGATATAGAGTTTGATTGAACGAGTCATAACTATCTGACGTTCATAATGTTAACGTGCTACACAAGTTTATGACGACATACTTATGCTGGCGCAGACAAGAAAAGTCCAGAGTAAAATGCTCTCGCATTCCTTTTATCTGAATACAAATTGTTGGATTTCAAAATGCAGGATATTATGACTTTAAAGCATTCTCTTCTCCTTATTACAACCTTTTTCCCGTCAAATCCTTGAAGAAATCCCCCAGGAATAATTACCCAATTGCTTTCGCTATCTGTCTTCTCTCTGCGAACAATACGGGCCGACTTCCGAGAAATCGGATGACCGATTCGCCTCCGCCACAGCCCGCTGAACAATCGGAATTCCCGGCATTCCCCTGGCCCACTTGCCACGAAGCTAACGGATTAGCCGGATTTAACGGCGGCTGCGTCACGCGCTTCCCGTTAATTAAAGGACTCCGTCTCAAGAGACTCATGGGGTTTATGACCGACACCCACGTTCATTACAGTCTCACTGGGAAATATTTCTTCATTAAGGGGACAAATTACCTTCCTAACATTGTTTTTCATTCAATTCCTACTATTAGTTCACACTCTCCCTATATATATTTATTTATATATCTTGTTCAAATTTTCAATCGTTAATAAAATACTTTTTATTCATCCACTCAAGTTCAAATACATTTTTTTAAACTTGTAGTAGATGACACTTGATGCTAATACAGTTTTTTCAAATATTAACTCATTAATTAAATTTAATTAATTAATTTTAGTTTTATATGGGAGAAAGCATATGTTGCCTTGAGTCGTTTGGTTCGAATTTTTCTCAATAGATGGAGCTAGGTTTGCCAGCTTCTAGACCTAATATCCTTTGTTTTCTGGTATGCTCACGAAGGCGTCATTTTTTCATGTATTTTTGTCAGAGGGTAATGTTGATTACTTTCTTTATCGCTTTTAAGCGTGTAGATCGCTGACCTAAGTAGGAATTGACTTTAATTTTTTTTTATATTACTTGTTTATTCGAAGTATTATTGAAAAGTTTTGATTGTATTGAGACTTAACAATCATATAAAGCCATCTTGAAGAGAAAAATCCATTTTGATCTGCTTGTTTAGTTGAAATTTGAATTTTTTAAGGAAAAATTCAATTTTTAAAAATCCCTACTACTTTTTCAAATATGAGTATTTTTGCTTCAAATTTTAATTGTAGATTCACCGACATATATTACACAAAACTGTGCATGGATTGTAAGGTATATCTAATATTCGCGTAAAAATATATATTTAACTGAATTATATGTTGAAAAATGAGGAAAGTTAGAAGTACCTCATTTTATATCTTGCATATGAAAAACTAAGTAACTGAATGCTTATTGCAATTAACAGAAAAAAGTGTACAAAAAATTTTAAAGCTCTATCATAAAAAGGAAAAAAGCTTTAGCATTTTGAAAACATGAATGTGCAGAAAAGTCCGACATGGAGAAAAAGCCATTTAAAGCTGTCATTTGCGCATGTTTTTCATTAATCATCGTAAATAAAAATCTAAATAACTTCTGAAATATTAAAGGTAAAATTTTGAAATTTTGATACAATAAGTAGAACCATAAGAGCAACGAAATAAGCCAATAATAATAATAATAATAAATATTTCGGCCATTTTTTGTGTTAATGTGTCCCCTTAACCAGAGGAAGTGTTCTCCCCTATGACATTCTTGTATACTTGCACAATATGGCGTGTTTTGTGTTTGGTTTCATTACGTATCTAACAGAATCGAGTATGCATTTTGGAACAGTACCTCTAACACTAGACTGATTGAGATCAACATTTGACATGGATCAACGATGTTGGTGTGTTGAAAATCATGAAGGTATGTTAAATTTTACTCTTGTAGCTTGATGTGTTTCTGAGTTATAATATTCATAAGGACAGTCAAACGTTGAAGGATGTGGTCCTAAATTTGACACACGTCTGGAATTTAGTATAGGGTGATAAAACCATACGGCAAATTACAATACTCCATTTGCCTCAATGTGTTTTGGAATTATCGTGTTTACATGTTCACGTACAGAGAGGGAGAGTTCCTTCTGACGTATATTTCATCCAAAATGCGAGAGGGACTTTCTTTTCACGTATATTTCATCCAAAATGTGAAAGGGAGACTTCCTTTTGAGAGGGAGACTTCCTTTTGACGTATATTTCATCCAAAATGCGAGAGGGAGATTTCCTTTCGACGTATATTGCATCCAAAATGCAAGAGGGAGACTTCCTTTTGACGTATATTTCAAACAAAATATGAAACAGATAAACAATTTAAGTGTAAAGAGTTTCATTTCTCTACCTTGTTCCGTTTTTCAGTTATCGTGCTCGCATACAAGCAGGCAGACAATTCCAAAAATGGTCCATAATTCAAAAAACTAGGGAAGGTCTGAAAGGGGGAGATTTATCAAAATTTCGAGGGTGAATTTTTTGACGATTACAATGCTTTCCATACATCGTATACAAGAAAGGGAAAACAGAGATAAACCGTTCGTTGAAAATAAACACTTGAATGTACCATCTGTTATTTGCGCAGACGTCTCTTAAAACATATATGCAGTGCTTTTCGTTTTCACAATGAACCCTTGTATTACGTTTTAGAAGTTTCTAGAATGATCCGAAGGATAGGAAATAAATAACTGAAACAATGATTAGGTCCACTCCTTTATAAACTTGTAGGAAATTATCTCAATTAAAGTTACGACTAATAAAAATAGCCGATATAGATAAGGCAAAAGCAGTTCAACTACGATTACTTAATGGAATAAATGAATGCATTTAATGAGTTTTTAAAAAGATCCTTTATTTTATGTTTTTAACAAACAAAACTATCGATTTCCATCCTTTTAAACGTCCGATAACAGCTTTTCACTCGCCGTTAATTATCCAACTATAACTTCCCGAATCAAATCTAATATTACATCAGATTAAACATTTTTTTAATTTAAAACAAAGCGGTTTTCACTGTCATCTATTACATAATCATCCACAAAATACCTTATCAAAACACTTTTGAATTTTACGCGGAATTTAAACAAAATCAACATTTGGAATCCCCAAATGTTAAAAAAATTAATGTTTTCTTCGATTAAATAAAAGATAACAGAAGATAAAGATAACTATCGTACAGATGAATTGCATAAAATCCGCCATGTTTCAGCGAAACAAAGCATTGTCATCGATTTCCGGCAAACATATTTGGAAACAATGTAAAAAATACTCCCAATTCTCAAATAACTAATTATATCATCATCAAGTAAGTAACAAACTGACTACAATCATTTGCGGAAAAATAAAAGTCCGCACGAGCCGTACATAATCTACTGCGATTGCAAACAGAACAAAGGAAAGATTTTATTAAATAGTATTATCAATAAGTTTTATTTTTTACATTTTTGATTTATTTCAATGGTATCGCAGACTATAAAATAAACGAAGAATCAAAAACAATTTCGAAGCAGCTCCAGAGAATTGGTCTAATTCTATAAAGATAATCAAATAGAGGAATAATTCAAAGAACAGGTTCCGTGGAGCAAATAATTGTTCCGTTGCACGAGCTGATGTCTTTTTAATAGCTATGAGGATAAGTTGCGGTACTTGAGATAATCATCTGAATTAAATGTATCGGATATTGTCTGAGGAGAAAGGGATATTATTTATTGAAATTTCAAATGTTTTATTCGAACTGTGTGTTACTAATTAATGTTATTTAATGATTCATTAGAAACATTAACACAGCTTCGCTATCATTTACTATAATCATAATTGAATATTCCAATTGCATCGCTCATTGCAGACAACACGAGTCCATTTTTCCTTCTTTTCAAAATTACATTTTTGTTGTTTTCATTATGCAAATGCACCTTTAGAATGTAAATGAAGAAATGACAGGAGCCAAATAAAGTCACAATATAGGTATATAAATTCTACCAGTAAAATATATATAAAAAATGTATTCGTAATTGTAGTCGTTAAACAAAAAACACAGGCCGAGTTATTCTAAATTTCATTTTATTATGGGAGAGTGACGGAATGTACGTACATCTTAGTATAAGGTTTCAAGCCAAAAGTGAACAGAAGATCCCTGCTTTTTCTCAGGTAGGGATTTAACAGATAGACATGTGATCAAAGTGAAGGGAATAATAGCTATTTTTAGGATATTACGTAATTCTTTTAGGGAAAATGCATGGTGACAGTAAGTCGCTGATTTCGCGAGTTGTGCGCGCTTGGAAACGATTAAAATATTCTTTTAGTAATAAATATGCCAAAAATGAGAGATTTAATATACTTCCAGAGCGGGAAAAGAACGAAACTGGAGTTTAAGAAAAGTGATTTTGGAATACATTAAAACTTTAAAATATATAATATTAGATTTTAAAATAAAATTAAGTGAGATTATTATATTTATATATATATATATTGATTTTAAAAAAATTAATCGCTTTTTTCCCAAAGCTCCTAGCATTTTGATATTGACTTATGTGGTTTCTGCAATCAACAATTGGTTTTTAGAGCCCTCTTGCTAACTATCTATGTGTTGAAAAGGAAGATCTGTTTTTGAAAGCGATGCACTTCTACGACCTTTTGACGGATTTGAAAAAGTCTGGCACGTTTTTTCCTCAGGATGTAGAACGATTAAGGCCCGGTGCACACTAACCGATTCGTGTCGTTGAAACTATACAAATAACAATAGTAACCCCAATTCCCCCGTGTGCCTCCACAGGGGGCATGTAGGTTTCTATTGTTATTTTTATAGCTATATCGACACCAATCGGCTAGTGTGCACCGGGCCTTACATAGTCGCTATGCCGAGCAAATGTGTTAGGTAACGTGTGCCCGGTAAACACTTGCGATTTGTGTCGTGGAAGGAATAAAAAAGTCATTTGCGGTGACGAAATACATTGAGAAGACCTAGCCAGTCCCTATATCCCCCCTGCAGAGAGTATCGCATCTACGATATTTTTTCCAGTCGCGGGAAAAGGTTGTCGAAGATGCGACACTCTCCGCAGGGGATATGCTGGGACTATTGTATAGCAACGGATTCGGAAACCTTCCACGCTTTTGCGCATGCGCCGGGCGGAGTTATTTTCATCAAAATAGGGGGGAAAGTGAAGAATGTAAGGGTGATGTTTACATTTTACTGAGCGTGATCTAACAGAGAACTCCGGAAATGCGCTCATATGACTCATTGCCTGACACCCCTTTCCGGTGTAAAATCGTCCGAAAGTGGTAGTCTCGGAATCCGTGGTCAGACTATACTTAGTTATTCTCAAAGCATTTCGACCCGTTTATGGCTTTTACCGCAAATGAATTTTTTATTGCTTTTACGATACAAATCGAAAATGTGCACCGGGCCCAAATAGAAATTCTCTTTGTTGCTTTCTCGGCGATGGAGAGCGTCCCGGCACGCTCGTCGTACCTGGTAGAATGAAATGGGAAGGCGCCCAGGACTCTCCGTTTTAAGCAAGGTAATCAAGATAATTTCTATCTAGTTAACACAATCACGTGCCGTAGCGAATACGTTAACTTAATACACATAATTAAAAACTAGAAACTTTAAGAAGGTTATCAGCATCTTCGAGGGTGGAATTCCAATTCAGAAACCACTTGGAATAGAAACTTGATTAACTTATATCATTTGCTAAGAAAATATTTCGTTTGACATGATTAGGAATAACTATTTTAGTTTTTCGATTCGACATTCGAAGGGGTTTGAGGAATGCAATATCAGAATCCGAAAACTGTTAATTCTAGAAAATAAAGTCGGCATGCATGTTCCTTAGGATAAAGAGGAGCAAGTAGTTACAACATTATAAAATCCCCGCCTATATGAGGTGAAATATTTCGGCGATTTTAAAAAGCAGTCAAACTAGAATCTTAAAATTTGGCATCAGATATTCTTCATTGCAATAAATTAAAAAAGTGCTTTTTTTCGCGATTCGATTCGACCTCCCCAGGTGGATAAGAGAGTGGTATGAAATTTTCTCAGAGAGAATACAATTTACCACACTGTATTACAATAATATGTTCAATATTCTTTGAAATTGCAATTTACAGCACTTGAACACTGAAGTTAATACAGGAGGCATAACTGCAAGTTTCACGAACCAAATAGCAATGCCCGGTTTCTTTTGTTAAACAGATCACTGCGTAGCAATGTAATGTCGTAAAAGTTAACGGTCATCATTTTTTGTATTGAGGCGGGGATGAGCGAAATCAATTGATCTCTTTCATCAATATGAAGAAATCGACAGGTTGCCTAATCACCCATTTAAAAGCTTTCCTTGCAGCTGATCTAGTTTCCAAATGCGACCTCGTCTCGAAATACGCTGTGGACACAACTGTAAACGAGGAGAAACACAGAAGAAATAAAAAACAAGAACAATATGCTGCAAAGAAGAAAATCATCATCTCATCTTAAAATAACCTTTGAAGACGCGTATTATAAAAAGATGTTAAATTACTTTTCATCAAACAATAAGCTCCGAAACGCTTATTTAAAGACTAGAAAATCACCCGCCATGGTATGATGGGTGCAAATTGCCTCTTCATTCGAGAGATTTCCCATCAATTCTGACGTGTTTAAATAGATATATATGCGAGAGAAATGTTTAACATTGATTAAAAACAAATAAAATAAACATGTATTATGAGAGGAAATTTTTTTTATTTGGATATTTCTTTATTCAAAAAACCTCTTGGTAAACAACATTCAGTGTGAAGTATTTTTCGCTGTTTAACAATTTTCCTTATACTTCAGATGTCTTTGTGCAAATTTCAACGTTGCCAAAAATATTATCAAATTATATCTACTCAATAATTAGATGCATCGTGGCGTCCAAACTATATCACGCGTATGATATAGCACTGACGTAATTTACTACTTTCTATTAAAAAACGGAAATTAATTTGAAATATATGATTAATATAATTTAAAATTTCTCGGGAATTATTGATCACAACGAGATAAATTTTATATCAATGGATAGCAAATTTTATTTCACTATTTTAGAGCTATTAAATTCGAAATTAGAACGACAATTACTCTCTTAAATTTAAAATTACTGAAATTTAGGTTCTCTAACAATGAAATATTAAAATTATTTAAATTTTATTAAATTAAATTTTAATTATTTAATTTTTTTAAAAATTTAAATATAATGTTAAATATTATTAATACTTGGATATATAGGTTGGAAATATTTTGTTTACGGCAAAAAATAAAGGATACGTCTGAAGGAAAACATTATTTAACCTTCGTTTGAAGGCCAGGTAAAAGTCAATAAAAATGAATCAAAGTTCCTACTGTTGATTTAACTAAAATTGTAAGAATTAATCGATCGAACGCATTTTCTCAACATTTTTCCAACCGGAAAAGAACATTTGCTTACCTTTGTTAAATAATGGCTTAAACTTTTGCATATCCACGAATCTCACGAAGTTCTCTGCTTAATGTAATCTTGGCACACGCTTAATTATATTTCTGATTAAACCATT
>BGPR01002616.1:44955-59127 GCA_013235015.1 Araneus ventricosus
AAAATGAGATACTAATAATTTCGTGGTTTGTCATTTGTACCCACCTATACGAAGAAGGAGAGGGAGAGACTTTTAATACAGCATCAGTAGCGTCCACAAGGAAAAGTTTATAGTTTAACTTCACTTAGAAAATCATTTTATGCATTATCGCTGATCCCACAGTGAGATGTATTTTCCCTAACTGAGGTTTGCTGGGCTTTGCAACTGGGAGGGGCATGTCGACGAAAATTCTCCTAGCTCGCCCGGTGGTCATTCCCCTCCGTACCCAGAAGGGCGGCCCCATTCGCAAGAAGACGGGAGTTATCCGAAGGAGATGGCATGCAAATCGCCCATTGTGTGCAAAGCGTTCCTAACGAGCCTCTTCCGCAGGTGGTCGCTCTTCCGACACCTCTCCGAGTGAGAGTCAAGCAAAAGACTCCATTTGCATACTCCAGCGGTACAGTTCAGTGGAACAGAATGAAGAACGATGCAGAAATGCATATCTAACACCAAACTCGTTTATCAAAACTTTCAAGGATGGAGAAATGCATATCTAACACCAAACTCGTTTATTAAAACCTACAAAAAAGATGGAGAAATGCATATCTAACAACAAACACGTTTATTAAAACCTTCAAGAAGGATGGAGAAATGCATATCTAACACCAAACACGTTTATTAAAGCCTTCAACAAGAGACGGTTTTGTGTTTAATAGCAAGTAATGATTTTTGTAATGCAGAAATAAAGACGTCGAGTGGCAAGATCTTCAAGAGTACAATCGAACTTCGCGGGTGTATTTCACTATTGATAAAACATAAATACGATCTATAAAAAAATGCCGGAGATATACATATGTTTAAATTTATTTTTATTATGAATTTTTATTAGACAAAATATTTTTGGTTGTTAATCCTCGAATCTTTCTACCGTGATTCGTACACTCTTGTCATAAATTCTTTGACTTTGCGAAATATTAACTTTCTATGTTAACCTAATAATCTGCACGTCATTCAAGAAATATTAAATAACTAGAAAATCACCCGTCATGGTACGACGGGTTAAATGCAGCTAACTAACTCTGAGTTCTGTTTTCTGAGGAAAGATTCTCGTGGACTTGGTTCACTAACTCTGAGCCCCGCAATTATTAGGATGTTATTAACATACTAGAAAATCACCCGTCATGGGGTGCAAATTATCTCTTCATTCGAGAGATTTTCCGTCAAATTTGACGTGTTTACATAGACATATGCGAGAGAAATGTTTAACATCGATTGAAAACAAATAAAATAAACATATGTTTTATGACAGGAAATATATTTTTATTTACATATTTCTTTATTCAAAAAAACCTCTTTGTAATCAACATTCCGTGTGAAGTATTTTTCCTTGTTAAACAGTTTTATTATAGCTCAATAACTAGGAAATTCTCACGTTTGACATGTTAAGTCAAAAGTTAAAATTTCAAATGAATTCTTTTTCGAAATTCTAATCAGAACAAAGCACTTCTCTGCTTATCAAACGTTGCCAAAAAATATCAAATTATATCATCACGATTGCAATAAATAATCAGATGCATCGTGGCGCCCAAACTATACCACGCGCATGATATAACACTGACGTAATTTACTACTTTCTATTAAAAAAACAGGATATTAAATTGAAACATATGATTAATACAATTTAATATTTCTCGGGAACTATTAATCATAGCGATATGAATTTTATATCAATCGATAGCAAATTTTATTTCACTATTTTAGAGCTATTAAATTTGAAATTAGAACGACAATTACTTTTTAAAATTTAAAATTACTGAAAATTAGGTGCTCTAACAATGAAATAATGCTGTTTAACATGTCGCGGTGCTATGGCGTGAATTTTAGTGTTGGTGACGTCACAGCGTTACCGGATCAGTGAGAGACAGATCTGGGCTATTATATTAGTAATTGTTCTTGATGATTAATCTCAATTGGTCTAGTGTAACTAGTCAATGTGACGGCTTTTACCTTGTGTGACCTTGGAGCGCCTAGGTATCATCCGAGGCAGATATCCGATTTTAGTTGCAGTATACTTGGGGGGACTTTCAAGGGAAACTGGCCAATATTTGTGTTTCGCTAGGAGGTAAACCTCCAGCACGACCGAAGCGAGCAATTCACTGCTAAATTCAAATTCCTCAGCCATGCCTTACCCCTAAAGACTACCCTGGCGAACCTATGACCCGCGGGTCAGAAAATACCAACGAAGACTTTTCAATGACCCACGCGTTGTTTTCTATAAACTTATTTTTTATATCATAAAAAAGAGAAAACACAATCAAAAATATTAAATAATTAAAGTATAAATATCTAATGTCGAATTTTAAAATATTTCAAAGTGGACATTGGCTGAAAAGAGGTCAACTGTCAAGTTTTTCTGTTAAGAAATTTTCGATGTTTCCAAATTATTGGTACCCATTTTAGCACACCCTTCTCCTCTCCCCTTCCAAGTGACCACTGATTTAGTGACCTACAGGCCACTATCTATACTTATAAAAGGCAATGTTTGTGTGCGTGTGTGTTTGTCTGCGATGTTCAGACGAATCTATCACACTTACAGCCATGAAATTTGGCACACACGTAGTCGTAATAGTGACTGAATGCACCTCGAAGCCGGAATTTTGAAATTTAATCTAGAAATTATTTATTTAATATTTTGTGTCTTTTTGGGTGATTTTTCGCACTCATTTCTCAATAGCATGGCTTCGAATAATTGTACGGAAAAAACAGTTACATCATCGGAAAGAACTAACGATTTCCGTTCTAATGAAGTTTGTTTCGTACGTCTAACGTAATTTACTGAATTTTGAAAAATTTTTGAAAAATAGTCACTTTTACGGTAACTTTTAATAAAGATTTCTTTAACTTATCGCATCTAACGTTCTAACATCTCTATAATTTCAAGTTTTTTTCCGGCTTATAAACGGAACGTTTAGGTCGGATTTGAAACAAGAACTGTTAAAATATCTTTGTTCGTTTTTTTTTAAATTAATTTTTTCCTGCCCGGATCAAACAGTTTTTCCGCTAGCGAAATTTAACAGCGAGAGCTTCTCCGGACCATCCCAGAATGCATTGTTGCAACGTGACCTTCTTCGGGGCAGATGACGTCATATGCTTTCGTGACGTCATTACATTCGCCTCATTGTCGAGAGGTAAAAGCAAAAATATTACATTTCTGTTTTGATAAATGCCATTATCGCAAAGAAAAATAAGCAGGAAAATCAATAATGTGTATCTTTTGTTTTCAAAACATTTTCGTGGCATTGTGGGCATTCCCCCCCCCCCCACACACACTTTTTTGAAGTCCTGATTCCACGGGCAACGCCGTTCGCGTACTGCTAGTTAAAAATATAATGAACACAATTTGAACCACTTCTCGAAAAGGTTCGCCATCACTGGACAAGATCATTCAAGATTATTAAATGTTTTTATGAACAGGATTCGACTCTTGAATCATTACAGAAGATAAAAATCAATTATCAAAATATTTGCAAAAACCATAAAGAAACTGTAGAGGTTCTCGTAGTAAATGTTTGAAGAAACAAAAGGATTTCAAATAAAAATCAATCCATACGACAAAGATAAGCATGCTGAAGTTCTTTAAAAAAAATTTAAAAAAGTGTGTATGCATGCGAGTAGGAACGAAATCCTGCCTTCCTTAAAGTAATATTCCATAAGGAATGCAATAAATCGAAACCAATCCGATTATCAGCAATAATCCTGAAAGCCAAGCGTCATTTCCTACTTACTCATAAGGAAATAAAAATAATACGGAATAGAAATGAATGATTGACAGTTACGACTTCGTGTTTTTAAACACAAATATTTCCTTGATATGCTCAGGAAAGAATTAAAAGGCTCATGTGCGTTAAATGAACGGCAATTTACTAATGCGCGACAGACAGAATTATTATTTTAAACAAGAAAAATCCCACTCTTCTGCGATCAAAACTAACCGAGTTATGACGCTTTGAATATCACTATTTTAGGCCAATCGAGCAAGCGCTTTCAGCTAACTCGACGATTTACATTGAAGCGGCCATTGATATGGTCTAAAATCGTCTTTCTGTCATTTAAAGAATTTTTCCAATTGTTTTTGTCATTTGACAATTCTTTAACTAACGATTCTTCTTATTCTAACGATTCAGAAAGTAGTTGTTGGGCCACGATGAAAGAGGGCATCCTGCATATCCTGCCCAATTTTAACGAATACTTTTCGAATCTGAAGCAACAGTAGGAATAACCAGGGATCGATCCAGGTTTTTTTTTTTTTAAGGGACCCATTTTTGTGGGAAAAAAATTATTTTTGGGGAGAAAAAATTATTTTTGTGAAAAAAAAATATTTTTGTGAATTTTTTTTTATCATGTAAAACCTTCAATGTTAGCAGTCATATTTCTATATTTTACTTGAATATGAGTTTCATGAAGGGGCCGTTTTTCTGAAGTGGAATTTTGTGAAGGGGCCGCAAAACGGCCCCAATTTTCGCCTGGATAGGCCCATGATAACTAAATATTACTTCAATTTTTAAAATTTAACAAAAAATTTATTGAAAACATTCGTGACTTACGAGTACTCTGTCATAGCAGTTCATCAAAAATGGGAGGCATAAATCTTACTTACCTGAAAGAAAAAGAAAAGAACAATTAGGAAAAAATCATTAATTCACTCAAAATGCAATAAAAAAGTCATTTCAAATAAAACTATCTCGGTTTATTAAAGTTTGAATTTCAGTTAATCTCTGTGAAACTAATAGAGCTTTCATTTTAAGACCTTTTCATTCTGAAAGTAATCAATAATACCGGTAAAGAAAGAGGCATAATTTACAAAAAACAAACCTTTAATAAACTATAAAATAAAATTTAGACAGAAATAAAACAAAAAAATTAATTTAGTGGATTATTTATCAATAGACTGTTCTTAATTTTCATTGCAATTTGAAACCAAAATATCCAAATTATTGCTAGGAATGTAACGAATAGTGATTTGGCCGACCGAATATTCGGCCAAAAATCAGGCCGAATATCTAGTTTTTAAAACAAATACACTTTTGACGGTAAGTAAGATATTCCTCAAATTTTAAATAAAAAAAAGTTGAAGATTAACAAAATTGATCTTATTTTTTATTGATTTTATTAAACATTAACATCTCGATGTATTTTTTGTAGTATATTTTAAACACTTTAATTCTAAGAATAAGAAAATGTGGCTTTCACAAATCTAAATAAATTATAAAAGTATTATTTTATCTATATATACATTAGATTATATTTTTAAGATTTTTATATTTTTAGAAAATTTATTAAAACCTAAAAAAAATTAAAAACTTGCTTGTCATCCTTTATTGTCTTTCAGTTAACGATAACAAATTTCTTTTCTCCAAGTCAGAATGTTAAGTCATTTCCTTTAAAATATATTAATTCTTCTTCACTTCTACTTACCACCCAGTAAAACATTTCTCCTTTTCTTTAACCCTCCAACTGCGGCTACTTTCGTTATATGTGGTTTATAAACCACACCCATAGTTAAAGGGTTAAAAGTTATTTAACCCGATAATGCTTACTTTGCCCCTTAAAATGGAATAAATGTTAGGAGATTTTCTTATAAGTATATTGAAATGTAATTCTGCAATATTCTTTGTTAAATAATATTTTTAAAAAACATTATCCTGAATTTATTCGGCCGAATATCTGTTTAGCATTCGGCAAAATTGTTCTTGCATCATAATTGCAGGATTTACAATGATAAATGACATGTAAAGTTATTAAATACATTTACGTACTATGCAACTTAAAACTGAGTAAATGTTAGATTTTTTTTTGGATAAAAAATGCTATGAAATATAATTCTGAAATATTTTTTGTTTTATTATTTAATAGTATATTTTTAAAAAATTATTATCTTGAAAATATTCAGCCTAATATCTGCAATATTTATTTGGCAAAAGGGCCAAATACCGAATAGTTGCCGAATATTCGTTACACCCCTAATTATTACCCCTAAATTAATTCTTTTTGGACTTGTTATTTCTGTTTATTTCGAAGGAGATATTTGTATTCGTTATCCGCATCAATATTTGATTACAGGAAGAAATTACGGGAAAAAAACAGCGTAGAAATGTTTTTTATATATATTACAGTTTATATGTATTCTTTTAATTTTAAAAAACTGAATAAACGAAGAGTATTTTTTTCCATGTTTGTAAAGATGGAAAATTGTAATAAGTCCAAATGACAATACAATGTTTTAATATTTTCAACACTTAATAGCTAATCGATTAATTTATTAAAATTTTGATTCTATACGATCCGCACCATCCAGTAGCGAATTTCAGAAAAAAATGATTTCAAGATTTCAACAAATTTATAATCATGAATTATGATATACTATATTAAAGAATACATTGAAGAAAATAAGAAAAATTTAAGTTTTTTAAACCCTTTTTTAAACTGAAAAGTAAAATTTTTTTTAATGAAAAATATGAAAGTCAAAACAAAATCATAAAAGTGTGAGGCATGAAAATCAATACTTCACGGAAATCGAGCCACAATGAATATCATAAGAATGAAAGTTACAAAACATTCATTAAAAATTAGAAATATTAAAAATATCATAAATTCCAATTAAAGAGTATTTCAATCAGTGCACCCCAATTTTAGGTAAATTCCGTATAGGAAGTCTACCTATTGCAATGGTTCGCATGACACGACTTCGGGAAAATTTCTGCAGATCTTCACAGATCATGACCACCAAAAACCATACTTCGTTCACAAGTTATATTATATACAAGGCGTCCACACTTATCGTGATGAATAGCTAATTTCTAAACCGTTAGAGATAGACATATAGTTTCAATTGCTTTGAATGAAGGGAAAAATTATATAATTTTTGAGTCACTAAATATATTTCTGAAAAAAAAATACGAATTCTAACTTTTATACGATCCCCGGGTCCTATCAGTCATACTTAGTAAAATATTCTTGACATTCTAACATTTTAAACAAAATAAGTCCAACTCTTCTGCGACTAAAACAGAGAGTTCTGGAGCTTCGAATTTCATGATTTTGAACCAATCAGCGGCCTCGTCGAGCAAGTGCTGCGCATTGATTGGTGGATCGTCTTCAAGAAGGCTATTGAAATGGTGTAAAGCGGTCTATGTCAGCGATATTCAAAGCTCCATAACTCGGTCAGTTTTAGTCTCAAAAGTGTGGAACTTTTTTGTTTAAAATATTAGAGTATCAAAAAAATTTTACTAAATATTACTGATAGGAACGGGGGACCGTATAAAAAGTTAGAATTCGTAACTTTTTCAGGAATATATTTATTCACTCAAAAAACATATAATTCTTCCCTTCATTTAAAGCATTTTTTTCAATTGGAATTATATGTCTATACCTAACGGTTTAGAAATTATATATTGATCACGATAAGTGTGGACACCCTGTATATGTATAACGCTTTTGCCCATGTTATCTTGTGAACACAATAACTGGAGTAATTTTGATTTGATTTTAACCAGCGTGGGATATGTTGTAAGGATAGGGGGAAGTAAAGAAAGGAAGGGTGATGTTTACATTTTAGTGAGCGTGATCTACCAAAGAACTCCGGAAATGCGCTCATATGACTCATTGCCTGACTCCCCTTTTTCCGGTGTAAAATCGTCCAAAAGTAGTGGTCTCGGAATCCGTTGCTGAACAATATAACGTTTTTTGTGGCGTTTTGGCGTGTGAATGAAATTCCTTCCTGAGACCCCAATGGGAGGATAGTCCTACGCTAAAAGCTTCTGAATTGTCCAACTCAGAACGTTTTTCGGTACCGAGAACCAACTCAACTGGGCTCTCTGTTTACGGAGTCCCACGCCGTGTTCCTGTCCCCCCGTGCCCCTTCGAAACACCCCACGAGACGCGAAAGGTCAAGTTTTCGCAGATTTCCTCCTTCCCGCATTACTTCACGTCCGAGTCGAGACGACGGATGGGGAAAAAATGGAACCGAAAACAGGTCTTGAAGCGAAATCAGATAAGCCAGCGAAATCAAGACCACTCAAGTCGGGGGTCAAAACGCAGCGCAGACACAGAGCAGTTGATTGAATAGAAAACAGCCCGACAAACTGCTCCACTTTCTGTTTTTCTGCTGCATAACATAAAAGAAAGGTTCAAGTCATAGTTTAAATTTAATATTGTACAGGGTGTACACAAATGAAGTGACACATTTCAAAAATTAATTTAAAAAACTAAAAATGTTGGAACTATGATTTTTTTTAATGAGAGTGCATCTCAAAAAGGTTTTTACAGATAAGCAACATGCCATTTTGGTGGTCTAGGGGGTCGTAAATTACTGGAAATCAAAAATTTGTTTAGAGCCATTGTCTGAGAAAACATTAAAACTGGAAGAAAAATAAAAGCATGTATTTGTAGGGAATTTTACGCTCTTTAATTTGTTAATTCACATGTAGTGTGAAAACTGAAGAGGTTTCGTGATATTCAAGAAAAACTAATAAAGAAACCAGAAAACACGCATCGGCTTCTGCTGATTGGTAGCCATTGCGTACGGAATTTTCTCGCTGTGACAAATTTAGAACGGCGCAATGCCGAGTTACCTATCTGAAAGAAAGAAAAAAAAAAGAGATGCGCTCTTATTTTAAAAGAAAAACAGTAATTCCAACATTTTTAGGGTTTTTTGTATTAATTTCTTGAAATGTGTCACTTCATTTGTGTACACCCTGTACATATTGTCAGCAAGAAGGATATGTACAGTCGAACCGCGATATAACGAACCCTCGGTTACAGCGAACCTTTTACATGGTCCCAACTGAAGCCCTATGTTAATAATGTATTTTCATACGTTTACAACGAACAGCAAACGCTAGAGACTCGGTTATAGCGAACTGAAAATTTCTAAAACTTCAAACTTTTCACTTGCCCAAAGGGACATTCTTTACTAAATGTGCTCAAGTCAACCCAACTTCTACAAGAGTTACCCCTTTTGTATGAAATACTCTGGTTCAGGGACCACATTCCTCGCCTATTGTATCTTTGTTAGAGTTGCTGCTAACCCCATAAGTGAGACAAAAAAACAATAGACAAGGCTCTTTATAGTTTCTATCTCCCCTCCTCCCCCCTTGTGGACACTTGGCCTAGTGTCAACCAAGGAAGGGGGAGGACTTTCTGGTCAGACGACCTAGGAGCAATCACGTGTTTTCTCTGCCATTTTAGTTTAATTGCTTATCATTCTGTGAACTTTGCAGTGACCATGGCTAACGTTGGCAAGCGAATTATTTAATACTTTATTTGTCCTTAATTACTAATGAAAATATTATGTTATTAAAAAGTTTATTATAGAAGTAGTATCTTAGCATGTTAGGGCATTTTTTTTTGCAAATACGGATACAACGAACCTCGGTTAAAACGAACTTCTGAGTCGGTCCGTTGAGGGTTCGTTATAACGGGGTTTGACTGTAATATTAAATTATAGAATACAGCCCGACAAACTGCTCCACTTTCTGCTTTTCTGCTGTATAGTATTTTGTCCAGAGATACAAGAAGAAATTTTGACTGCCTCACTCCACCATTTCCAACTCTGATTTAATAACGGATGGAGCTAATCAGGATTAAAGAGGGTGGAACAGTATGCAAATTGATGCAATCATTACCACGAGGGGTCATATGCTTAGGCTAACAGCGGGAGTAGTCTCCTTTAGACCTTCTCGTATACCCCCCGCATTAAAATTGTGGACCTTAGGGCAAGGCGACAACATAAGCGGAAGTGCCGAGTATACATTTTGGCCCAAGATTTGATACAAGTATACAATTTTGATCACAAGACCATATACCGAATTTCATTTATCTTGATGACCAGGGGTGGGCACCAGGGTCCACCTTGTGCATGCGGATACTATGAATCAGCAATGCAAACCAGCCAGATAGATTCAATTCATTTCCGTTTTAGCATTAGAATCGTAGATATATGTTAAATTTTGACAAAATACATCAAAGGATTGGCGGTTTGTCTATCTACTTGTGGGTCAGGGGTAACGCCAGTGGGAGGGACCGGCGGGCCCAAGTCCACTTGTTGGGGATGCTGTGCCCCCGCCGGGGAAACGCAACAGAGTATTCAACTAGTAGATAAATTAAGATCTGGCGAAAATTTGAGACCAATTTTCATTACATCTCTTTTCCGTACAGCAGGTCGAGCAGACTCCAATGCCACTCCTGATGATGAGACGCGTGGTTACGATTTTCCTGTGGATGTGGCATCACACGAGTTGATATTTGTCTCTAAAAGTAGGGAGCAATGTGAAATAGAATGCATCCTCTTTCGGTCCAATTATTATTATTATTATTTTTTCTGGTTTGGGAAGAAAATCCAAAAATGACTGAACACGCGCTATCTAAGGAAGAAAACCCCCAAATGCATTCAAACCTTTCCACAGACGGAGAATTTGCTAAATCTCGAATTCCAAAGACGGATTATTGCTAAAACTCCGAATTTCATAGAGGAAAATTCGCTAAATTTTGAATACCATAGATGAGAGATTCTTTGAATCTCCGAATTCCACACACGGTTTAGAAGAAAACCCCCAAATGCATTCAAAGCTTTCCGCGGACAGAGAATTTGCTAAATTTCGAATTCCAAAGACGGATTATTGCGAATTTTTCTCGAATTTTCTCCGAATTTCGTAGAGGAAAATTCGCTAAATTCTAAATACCATAGATGAGAGATTCTTTGAATCTCCGAATTCCACAGACAGTTTAGAAGAAAACTCCCAAATGCATTCAAAGCTTTCCGCGGACAGAGAATTTGCTAAATATCGAATTCCAAAGACGAATTATTGCAAATTTTTCTCGAATTTTCTCCGGATTTCATAGAGGAAAATTCGCTAAATTTTGAATACCATATATGAAAGATTCTTTGAATCTCCGAATTCCACAGTCGGTTTAGTTTAGTTATATTAACGTCCCGTTTTGAAGCAACACGAGGGCTATTTTGGGACGGACCTCGTCATTTTGAACCACGATCCGATGACGAGGAAGACACCTGAGCTGGCACACCCTCTCCAAACTTCCACGCCACACCAGCGGGAGGATGTTTGGCCACCACGTATGATTTAACGTGCAACGGAATCGAGTTTCGAACCTGGAACCCTCCGGCCCCAAAGCCGAGACCTTACCACTAGGCCACCGCGGCCTCCAATTCCATAGACGGAGAATTCGCTCAATCTCCAATTCCAATTTGAAGCATGTTTTATAAAACTGTCAAATTTTTCTAAACCAACTCGTAAATAACACGTGCCTAACGTTTACCTGATAATTCCACTTTCATGACTATTATACAACAACGACCGCATTCCTAAAACATGTTTGTACATAACAATAACTTAAAATTCGAAAATACTCAATAAGAAAAGGTCCAGCCACTCCAGCTTCCAAACCGCAAGGTAGCAACAGAAATAAAGCACGAGTCCTTGACCACTTAATAGGACCACAGTGGGGACTCAAATTGAAATTAATTCAATAAAGTCGGGCAATCTTGTTTTTCACCCTCAATTAAGAAGTGTCACTGACACCGAAGGGAGGAAAGAGTGATGTAAACTAGCTGCTGCGCTTTTTCAAACGGGGAAAAAAAGTCCGTCTTAACATAGATTCGCTCACGAAAACTGAAGAATTACGACACGCTGTCACAGGGTTCATACACATTTCCTTAAAAGAAAATCAAGGACTTTTAAGGACTGAAAAAACCAAAAAATAAGGACCTCTAAATTGAATAAACTTAACGAATTGTTGCACGCATTTTAAATAAAATGTATCATTTTTGCAAATTAACCTATTAGATGACAATGTATAAAACATAGAAGATACATTACAAATTTAACACGACAAAAACTCTTAAAAATATGCGTTAATAAATTGCTGAAAAAAAAATCCCATGAAGCTGGTAATCAAATATCTTTTAATTCCAAACTTTTTCATTCAATTTTACATCCAAGGTATTTATTTAAATTTTTTTTCAGTAATTGTTTTTCTTAGTTCATGCGATTGAATAAATGTCCTTATTATGAATTTATGTCCTTTGACTTTTCAGCCTCATTAGCTAAATCATTTCTTCCCCATTTGTTTGGAACATTTTCTTTTGTTTTAAAAAATCTATTTCTTCCTAGAGCTTTTTGTTTCAGTCTTTTCTTTAGATTTTTCACTTTCTAAATACTGCATGTATTTTGCTCTAGCTGAGGTGGCAAAAAGTAAGGACTTTCAAGGACTTTTTAAAAATGGGCCATAAAAATAAGGATTTGTAAGGACTTTTAAGGACTAAATGCAAAAGTAAGGACTTTTAAGGACGGGTGCGAACTCTGTGTCAACGGTCAAGAAGGGTAAAAAAAGTTGGACAAAACCCGAGGCAATTCCTCTCCCATGACAACAGATATTGCGAAATTTATGCTAAAAGCAGAAGCACTTTGTGGAATTCCCTAGAGGTCAGGGGTTCTTCATCTTTCTCCACTACAGCAGCGACAAGTGAAGCTGAAAGAGATAGAAGCTGAAGTTGACAAAAATACGAGAACCGAATCACAAGTGAGTGACGTACAAAACACGCGTCTCAGTACCATACATCGTTTAAAATTTAGAATTTCGTTACGCAGAACATCGGTAATTGATGTTTGAAACTAAATTCTGTTTATTGTATTGTCATCGGGACAGTGGCGAATCGGGGGGGAGGGAGGCTCCAGAGCCAAGCCACAACTCTTGATTTTATTTAAAATCATTACAATTGTTTTTTCGTTATTTCCCTCTTCAAATAAAATAATAAAAACGTTTCAACATTGCTTTCTGGCTATACAGGCTCGAAATTTTTCCTACTTTTGTAGTCATTCCACTTGTATTTGTAGTTTTGACGCGGTCGAAGACATTTTTTGGCTAGTTATTTCATTGTAATTTTTATTAAATTATCGAAAGTATTGTATTGTTCTTTATGATTATTAATGTCAGGTGAGTAAAGTCTGTAAAGTTAAACAGTTTTGGTTTACTTTACCTTAAGGTTTGACATTCGTCACGACGATACAAAATTTTTATGCCCTCAGCGGATTACGTGACTTTGTCCTTGAGCCGCCAGAGTAGAAATCGGTACGAATCTCTCTGAATTTGATTCTTTACCTAAATATTTTCTGATAGTCATTGGATCCTGGGTTACAGTAGGTTGGAAATTTTTTATCCACGTGGGGGGGAGGGGAAACAGCACCTTTTTGGAGAAGTATACGAGAAAGTTTAGGGAAGACCACTCCCGTTGGTTTTTCCCACCAATCAAATGGGCACTCTATCCCTGATAATAGAAGTTCTTTATCAAAATACGAATTTACTTCCCGTAAATTTTAATTTATCCGCTGAATTTTCTTCCGAGTTTGTCAGTGTCTACTCTGCAATAATGACTCTTATTTCTACGAAGCAATCCCAAAATAAAGAAGGTTTCTCATTATTGGAATAAAGGTATTTTAAAATGTTATGAAAATACATCCAGGTGTCAGCATTTTTTTAAATACATAAATAATAAATCAATTTTATTAATCTTTAATGTTTTTCCAATTAAAATTTCATTTAAAAAAGAAATACTTTACACACAATTCGAAGTGAAATGTTTATTAAAAGGTGAGTATTCGGTAGCCGGATATTCGGTATTCGGCCAAATCACCATTCGTTACATCATTGAGTAAAGTAACACAGTAGCTGACTATCACTCTGCTACGTTGTTAAAGAAATACTGCGTGTATTTTGTAGCAGAGATTCTGTGGAAATCAGATAGCAAAAACCTATTTCAGGAACTGAAGTAGTTTTGTCATTGAAAATGATCGTACTTAAGATAACGATTCCATGATTTACGATTGGCGAAGCATTGAAATAATTTTTAGTTAGGTAATAAATTAACGTTTGTTAGCAGAAAAACTCCATTCGTGATTATTTGATCACGCGTAAGGTCTCAATTTAGGTGATGTGTGCACATGAAGTCATGCACGCATTACTTAAGTCACTGTTTCCAAGAGAAAATTGTTTTCGTAGCAATTCGATTTGTTAGAAATGCATGCTACACTGAACAAGCGCGTTTTGGAAAACTGGTAAATTTACATAACAGAAGCTTATAGTGAATACTAGTAATTTTACATAACAGAAGCTTATAGT